>NW_023608182.1:0-29066 GCF_013339725.1 Rhipicephalus microplus | reverse complement strand
CGCAAACTTGAATGGGGGGAAGGGGGAAACTCATGTAAGCTTTTTGTATACCTTATGTTCTTCACCAACAAAAAACAGACAGAAAGAAAGATAAACAAAGAAGGAAGACTAATGAGTGGTTATTTTTGGTTGGCGATAACTTAGTCGTTAAGGAGAATAAACTTAAGATGATATGAATACAACACAGGGTGATTATTACAATAATCAGGCCCCAATATGTATTTCTCAAAAAAATCATCTATGCATCGCCTCAAAGTTCCACTGATTTCGTTTTATCTTCGAAAATACAGCACCCTAAAAATAGTTACTCAGTGCAATTCGTCACATATTTTGTCCCATTTGAGAAACTGAAAACATAACAGACGGTTGAAGGACAGCCGTGAGGCTGGTCAACTCATTTGTTTTTTCACTGTCACCCGCTCAATGCTTGAGCTTCGAGTGAAGATTCACTACTTCTCATTTGTTTTACCCTGAGAAAATGCATTTGATGCACTCAAGTTGGATCCCATGAGAGTCGGTGATTGGTAACACGTCTGAAGTTTTGCATTTGTCGGCGTTATTGCATAACTGAAGGCATGCAAGTGTGTAATTTGCCAAAATGTAATCACCGCTCTCGTTATTAACTCTCCACAATCTTTCATCGCATTGGAAAAGCAGCCCCACTAATTGACAAAGCTGCATCGCAAGTATCTATATTTTCTATTGTCAGACACTGGGATCGTCTATAGGCTTTTATTCGTTTGTGGATGTGACGAGTTGATGCGATAAAGCACAAAACGTGGTTATGTGGCTTGACAACGAAGGTTTTCATCTAGACAACAACGGTAAAACTATGAGACACACGTAGTTCTGAAAATCAGAATTATGACTTCTTTTTCCTGGTGAAAAGCACATCATTGAATGGGTAGAAGCTAATCAAGCTTTCGAAGTGAACGTCAAATATTAGGAAATTGATATGTATTATCATTGCGTGAATTTCAAAGCAGCTATGCCCTGTCCGCGAGTGTGTTGTATTCTGACTGCCATTTGAAATAAAAGATTTGCATTGACAGCACCTGACGTTGGAAACTGGGAAATCCCAAAAGCGCTGTCCAACCGACTGAGCTCATGGTGCTCCATAGTGTTTTCTATATCTGTATAAATATAATATAATCTTCGACTCGAAATCATGCAAGAAAACATATTTGAAATCATAAGCTAATGGCTTTTCACTATCATATGGGTATGTGAGTTACAGGGACGATATCGTACTCAATTTTAATGAATTTAGTGGTTCATAAAAGTATGGCTACTCTGTAAATTGAGAATTTCACTTTTTTCTACAGCCACTACAAAGACAATCAGTTATTCCAGGGCATCAAAGCACATCATATTTTGCATAATGAAGTCACGTCATTAACTGCACCAAAGAAACCTTGTTGGTCAGTTTTATTGTGTGCAGTCTAACAACACTTACATATCGACAAACATTTGTCCCACAGACTCACCTCAGCCCACCGTGGTGGCCTAGTGGCTAAGGTACTCGGCTGCTGACCCGTAGGACGCGGCATCGCATCCCGGCTGTGGTGGCTGCATTTCCCATGGAGGCGAAAATGTTGTAGGTCCGTGTGCTCAGATTTTGGTACACGTTAAAAAACCCCAGATGGTCTTAATTTCCGGAGCTATCCACTATGGCGTCTCTCATAATCACATGGTGGTTTTGGGGCGTCAAACCCCGCATACCACCCAAATCACAGACTCGCCTTATTACTCTCCCGTAATTCGACTGCGACACAGCAGGATAAAGAGTATTTTCTAAAAGGAAATAGAATTATTCAGCTTGTGACCCAGAATGCAGTGCAACGAAATGCAATGCACACACGCACACACAAACAAAAACATGAACCCCTCACGCTGCATTCAAATAACTCTTAACTTCGAACTCTTACCCCTCAGAGCGGGGAACCATTGGCAGGCCGGGGACAGAAGGTCGTCATCGCTTCATCTTCCTTAATGAAGAGGCAGCTTTCTTTTAGATTCGACCGATACGTGGCGTGGAAGCACTGCGATGAAACTTACCTCTAATGTCTACATATCTTGTGGTTTCACTGCCGATGCATTGATTGGCGTACTGCTACTTCTTACAGTATGGTAATCGTGGTCCCGGTAATTGTATAGGTCTCTGTAACACTCCTGTTCTAATTACCTATCCTATCCATATTCGTACTTACTTTGCCTTCCATGTCCCTTAATATCTAGTTTTTGCCTATCCCAAGTTTCTTCTTCATCACTTTGACGTTTCCTTCGTTGATTAGAGCATTGTAAATGACCTTCATGCTATACCTTCTTACATCAGATACAGTACACTTATTAATCAACTTCAAAAGCTCTGCCGTCATCGGCAGAGCTATTTTCTGTTTTGTTTTAGTGACTGTCATCTTTTGATGTTGCTTAATGAGGTTCTTCGTCTCCTGTCTAACTACTGTACCTTCAACTTCCACTGCACAATCCGTAACGATAGTTGCCGATTATCATTCGTTGCGTGATAGCTAGCTAGGGCCGGTTGTTTCGATAAAAGCCATGCATCTTTTCTGAAGCGAAACTTCCTGCAATTTCCATCTCGATGCTAGCTCATTGGTTGGCTTCTTGTGCACCACTTTATGTCGTACCTTCTTCAAGTCCAGGTGAATTCAAGACCTTACGGTGCTATGGCTACTTCATTCTACTTTACCAAGCACTTCCGCATCCTCCATTATGCCTGGATGTAATGGCAGAAGAGGTCAGGAAAGCCATTGAGGAAATGAAAAGATGCAAAGGCGCTGGTGGGTATCAGGTAACAGCAGATCTGCTGAAAGAGGGAGAAAAGATTGTCTTAGCGAAACTCGCCACCCTGTTCGCGAAGTGTCTCCTGACTGTTAGTGCGCCGAAATCATGGAAGAATGCTACCTTAATCTGAAATAAGAAAGGAAACGACAAGTACTTGAAGAATTGCAGGACAATCAGCTTGCTGTCGGTCATCTTCAAGGCATTTAAAAATATAATTGCGAACACAATTAGGTCACTAAAATCTAATCAACCAAAGGATCAAGTTGTACTTTGTACAGGCTACTGAACAGTCGACCACAATTAAACGATTAATCAGGTTACAGGGAAGTGATCCGAATACAACCAACCACTATACCAAGCATTCATTGATTACGAGGAGCCACTTGATTCAGCAGTGATATCAAACAGTCGTACGAAATCAGCGTGCCGATGCACCATATGTAAGACAAACCATATGGAAGAAATCTACAGCGCAATAATTGCGAGGATAATTCTTCATAAATAAAGTGACCGATTACCAGTAAAGAAGGGTGTAAAACAAGGGGATATGATCTCGCCAATGCTATTTACCGAATGCACACAGGAAGTGCTCAACGATGTCAAATGAGACACAGTAGAGATACAAGTTATTGGAGAGTACCTTGGTACTATCCAAACACTGGTGAAATGAAATTCTTTACGCCTCTAAGTAAACAAAGTAAACCAGGTTATCAGAAATAAGTACGACGAAAATTACCGTGCAAAGCGTGCCGGCTAACAAACAAAACATTGTATACATAGTTGAAGTCGACCCAAAATTCTGAACAGTGTTAAATGAAATGTGCAACAAGACCCCTGAAATGCATTGTAAGACGTAGTAGTGTGCAGATAGCAAAAAAAAATTCGGCAAATCCCACGTACCTGGGAATCGACGTCATGCGAAGCATGTGGAGGGAAGGTCACCGTGTTGAAATTATTTTATTGAGCAACACGTCATGAAATCACGAAAAGATATTTATACAAATTTTGCACGCACAGACATATGTGGAAGAGTTGCTGTTGTTTATATAACCAGTTGTTCGCACTTGCGCAACGATGCCAACTGGAACAAGCATATTAGCGATACGAGAAGATGACATGTAGCGCTAATGCTTGCGAAGATGCTGGTCCTGGACACTGCCACATAAATCAATTTCAGCGCATGGCAACTATTTAACCACAATAGACGTTAACGCAACGTGACGGCTGTATCAAAGAGTACATATGTGATATTTATGAAATCGGGTAGGGAGCACTGCCGCAACTATTGATGTTTTACGAAGATTAGTGTCTATTTATTAAGTAGTTCCGAGACCTGGCGTAGCACTGTGGCAGAATGCTTCATTGCCATGCAGAATGCTTGGGTTGGATTGCAGCTGGAACCTTGACATTTATTCTTTGCATTCGTTTGGTCGGCGCTACCGATGTCGAGTGTTTCTTAACGCCCGAGTGTTAAAATTGCCCGTGTGTGTTCTCGTCGTTCCTTAGTAGATACTAAATGTCTAACACTAGTGGCACATACACGCCTACCAGCGGCACATCCTGCCCGTAGGTATGTGCCACTGTATGGCAGGAAGTGTTTGGCGACTTACGTGACGGCATTATGACATTATTTATGTCTTCACAGGCACGTCATATTCATCAAACAATCTAACCCTTTTTCTTCGTTCAGCGAACTGGGAGCGCAGAGAAAACACAAAGGACGAAGCGAGGAACCACACAACACGAGCGCTCAACTAACAACTGATTTATTTTCCACATCGGAAGGACATATATAAACACAAATTGCGCATGTCAAAAAAAGATTATGACGAAATCAAGGGCAGCATGCGAAGCGTGTAATCAAGGCACATGTCTAAGGGTTATCTAGGTAGCTGAATTCACAGTCAAGTAGTGAGAGGGAAGGATGACTTATACATTGGTCCGTATTCCTGGAAATGTGATAGGCTTCAGAAATTTCGCGCGTAGTTTGATGAGGATGCCGGAACAGAACAATTGTATTCTCAAACAGAGGTTTGAGAATACACCACCTAAACAAGATCACAAACAGAGGTTTGAGAATACACCACCTAAACAAGATCACACGAAAAGACGTGTACCCGCTACCACGCATCGATGACGCGTTGGACTGCCTACACGGGGCTACATACTTCTCGTCTATAGATCTCCGGTCCGGCTACTGGCAGATTTCTGTCGATGAAATGGACCGCGAGAAGACGGCCTTCATTACACCAGATGGTTTATACCAGTTTAAGGTCATGCCTTTTGGACTATGTAACGCCCCTGCCACATTCGAACGAATGATGGACTCTCTCCTGCGTGGTTACAAGTGGTCTACTTGTCTTTGTTACCTAGACGATGTGATAGTCTTTTCATCTACTTTCGATAGCCACCTGACCCGTCTCGCTGCAATTCTCGCAGTCTTCAGAACAGCTGGGCTACAACTCAATTCCAAGAAGTGTCAATTTGGTCACCGTCAGATTGCCATTCTGGGCCATATTGTAAACGCCGATGGTGTCCAACCAGATCCCGAAAAGATCCGCGTCGTCCGTAGCTTTCCAGTGCCCCGTTCTACATCCGACGTCCGTAGCTTCGTCGGCTTATGTTCCTACTTTCGCCGTTTTGTGAAAAACTTCGCTGACGTTGCCCGGCCACTGACAGATTTGCTGAAGAAGGATACCACATTCTCATGGGGCCCTGAGCAGGCTCAAGCGTTCGCCGCTCTCATCGGCTACCTAACTACGCCCCCCATACTTGCCCACTTTAATCCTTCTGCTGCCACAGAGGTTCGCACCGACGCCAGTGGCCACGGTATCGGCGCAGTTCTCGCTCAGCGGCACCACGGTAGACAGTGCGTGATAGCTTACGCCAGTCGCCTGCTTTCTCCCCAGGAGATGAATTATTCCATCACCGAGAGAGAGTGTCTAGCTTAGTTTGGGCCGTCGCCAAGTTTCGGCCATATTTATATGGTCGCATTTTCACTGTCGTTACGGACCACCACGCCATCTGTTGGCTGACTTCTCTGAAGGACCCGACTGGACGTCTGGCTCGCTGGGCTCTGAGGCTTCAGGAATTTTCGTTTAGCGTCAGCTACAAGTCTGGCCGTTTGCACAAGGACGCAGACTGTCTTTCTCGATATCCGGTAGATCCTCCTGATCCCGTTGCGCCTGACCTGGAGAGCAGAGTAATGGCGTTTACAGACGTCAGCGATATGCGCATCGAACAACGACGGGATGAGTCATTGCGCACTATCATCGACGCCATCCAGTCTGACAGCCATGACGCTGAATCCCGTATGTTCGTGCTGCATGACGGCATCCTCTACCGCCGCAACGTCACCACTGAAGGCCCTGAGCTTCTGCTTGTCATCCCTCGTCATCTACGGCCTGCCATACTTCAACAACTTCACGACGCACCAACAGCGGGACACCTCGGCGTTTCCCGCACATACGACCGCGTGCGACGTCGATTTTTCTGGCCTGGATTGTACCGCAGCGTACGTCGATATGTCGCCACTTGCGACCTCTGCCAGCGCCGGAAAAGACCTTCTTTGCTGCCAGCTGGATATCTTCACCCAATTGAAGTCCCCTCTGAACCATTTCATCGCGTGGGACTCGACCTTCTTGGCCCTTTTCCGACGACGACACTAGGAAATAAATGGATTGCCGTCGCCACAGATTATGCGACCCGTTACGCGATAACAAAGGCCATGCCAACCAGTTGCGCCACTGACGTCGCGGATTTTCTTCTTCATGACGTCATCTTACACCATGGTGCACCCCGACAGCTGCTTACGGACCGCGGCCGCTCTTTCCTGTCCAAAGTTGTCGATGACCTCCTTCGATCGTGTGCTACAGCCCATAAGCTATCTACCGCCTACCACCCACAAACTAATGGCCTAACTGAACGTCTCAACCGCACGCTCACAGAGATGCTTTCGATGTACGTCTCCGATGATCATCGAGACTGGGATACAACGTTGGCCTATGTGACCTTCGCATATAACTCCTCTCGACATGACACTGCGGGATTCTCGCCTTTTTATCTTTTATATGGTCGCGACCCCATATTGCCATTTGAAACCACCTTGCCTCTCGTGCCATCTCCTTCCGAGTACGCGCGCGAAGCCATTGATCGGGCTCACATGGCTCGTCAAGTTGCCCAGTCTCGCCTCACCAGGTCACAGGATATGCAAAAAGCCCGCTACGACCACCGGCATCGAAATATAACGTTTGCCCCAGGTGACCACGTGCTCCTCTGGTCACCGTGTCGCCGTGTAGGTCTCTCCGAAAAACTTTTGTCCCGATACGCCGGACCCTACCTAGTCTTACGTCAAGTTAGCGACGTAACCTACGAGATAGCGCCATTGCACTCCAATACGTCACCAAGTTCGTCACTAGTTGACATTGTCCATGTTTCGCGCTTGAAACCCTACTTCTGTCGCACTTCTCCGGACTCTCGCCGAGACGGCGCTCCAACGCCCGGGGGTCCTGCTACGGAGAGGAAGAAAAGGAAGAGGTGCGACTAACAGGCGCGCGACTGGGCCAATCAGCCATTGTGTCTCTTGCCTGTAGTTTTTACTCTGCAAATACATCTCGCTCAGAAGCAACCAACCTCGTAACAATATTGATCACTTGGATAGAGATAACGATACTGCTTACTGAACTAAACAATAGTTTGAGGTTGATCACAGTGAAAGGGAGTTCAAGGTGTAACAGGCAAGATTTTGTATGCTTGTTTGAGACAGACTCATCACCCGCTGACACCTATTTCTGAAAGCTCAGAAATCATCTTAGACGAAATGATGCTTTCCAGGCGCTGCATTCTGTGTACACACAGTGCGTGACTTTTTCCCAACGAGATATATTCGTGCAGTGCAAGGGTTAGCCCGATTTCTTATAGATGGAAACACAGAGTCGGACTTTTCTTCTGCGAACTGCGAACTACAGGATGTTAATGACCGAACGAGCCCATTTCTGGTTACACATAACCTGATATTGCCAAAAGGGACATGACTCGAGGAAAAAAAATAGTGGCCAATATTTTCAACTTTCCTTTGTACTGTAGCAATTATCAACTCGATATGAAGCGTTAGGATGGGAGGAAAAGACAACTTGTCTTTCGCCTGAACTGATCATTCCTTTTGCTTGTTACCTAGTGGTATAATATCTATTATGTTTTTTTTTATGTAGCTACATGTCTGGAATGTCTACATTGCTGCTTTTCTGCTGGTCATTGTTTGTTGATATCATTAGCTTCTCGCAACGACTAATTTTGCACAGGGAACGTGCCTATTGCTTACCTTCATTAGTTGGCACGTCAGTGCTTCTCATTAACTGATACCTCTAACATGCTTTATCCAAGGCTGTTTCGCGACACCTGAAGATCTGACACTGACCACACTGCCCCGCCTAATTAACCCAACACTTTTGCGCTGACTCCTCGTCTATGCACTTCGGAAACTCTTTTTTGTTTGCATGGACTGTGTAGGTAGTAATCGCCTGTTTGCTTTCCATCCATACTCGCGTCAGTTAGCAGGTGATATCCTGCATTATATAGGGCTTGTTTTCTCCGGCTTGTCTGATTATATTACTGAAAAACGGTTGCCCAAGGTTTCATCAAAAAAAAGGTTCATGACTCGCTGCTCTTTAATCGTTCCTGTCAGAAGGTGTTACGTTAACAACTCCCTGCTCTTTGGCATGGCCAACCACTTTCACACACTATTCGCTCACCTTCGATCGAAACTATAATATGCCGCTACGGCAATAACTAAGTTCGGGAGCACGAACTGTAAGTATAGGTTCAGACATTCTCCCAGATATAAGCACGAACGAAAACAGTTTCGGGCAAGCAGGCTGACAAATTGTTCAATGAAAGGCTGCACGTCAAACAGACTTGATCGCATTCTGAACATAAAAAAAAATCTTTTGAAGGTAAAGTCGTTCGTTATTCTTTTTTTTGTCTAGCAATTGTTAGAGATATGAAAAGCTCCCTAACTAGCATTGAGTGAGAAAAATTGCATGGAGAACATGCTGTTCTCTATGCAATAAAGTCCCTTCAGGTCTTTTTGCCTTATTACATTTGAGTCATCCTTGATGTCATGGTATAGGGGTTGACGCAGCATCTACCAATAAATAACAAAATTACAAAAAAACGTGAGAGTCGAGTGACATTTTTTGGCACTGAAGCTTGAGTTATGTTAGCTTCTGTTGTGCACCCTTTTTTTATGACGCTGCAGGCGTGCCCAGGCTTAGACAAAACATTTTAGTGATAGGAATAAAAAGACTTGTGGACATGCATGTGCCGTATCTGCCATTGTTTTGAGCATTCTCGAGGGCACATACAAGATATATCAGACGCTGAGGCAAACCATTCTTTTCTAAACTTTTGCAAAACAAGCCTGCCTGACTACACATTTTATTTTTTCGTAATTGCATGACATAGATGGAACATACAACAAAACGAAATGTCTTCTTTGAATGCCTGCTTATATAAAGCTGGCCACCCTGTGTCATAAGCATTTGTATTTTGTCCATTTTTCTCACAGGGGTAGATTGCGTTTTTTTCAGCACCTGGCAACGCATTCTCTCTATAATAGAGTAAACGTTCACGGCAATGAGCTAAGACGAAATGAACTGAGCTTCCACTGGTATAGCTTTTTAGGAAAGCTTTGACTTGGAGAAGTAATAGTCCAACAATCTTTGTCAGAGCTGAAAAGCAGGGCGCAAACGAGCTTGCAGTAAACAGGACCATTGCAGAGTGAGTGGTAACTGAGTACATTGCTGCATTGCAGTAGCTATGACGAAATGGCAAGCAGCCTTAGTGGCCCGTCTTCTAGACTAAACAAGGCTGTACGGCCTTTCTATGCGCATTATTTACTCGGTAGACACCGCTGTGCGACCCTGACGGGAACAAAAAGAAGCTAAGGAAAATGATGAAGTCGTCTAGCATCAGTGTTGTGCCAAGATGTCACCGTCTTTCTTCCGGAGGAACGAGTTTTGGCCTGAGATAGAAAGACGATGCACTTTTCAGGCATCCAATACTAAAAAAAAACAAAGGTTCTGAAAGAACGAAATCTGTCTGTTTACCTAAGAGGAGAAGAGAAGTAGAAAAGAAAAGGAGACGAATGAGCGATGAGCGTGGCTTAGAAGCATCGGTACTGCAGTGCGACACTGCGGAGAAAGTGTGGTGTAAATGTGGATTTGGTACGAAAATTGACCAAGAGAATAATATCAATACTATTAGGCGAAACTTTCATAATTTGACAATTTCAGATACAGCTTCAGAGGCAATTTCAGAGACTCAAATGACCTTGTGTTGGTGATTGTACAGACATGAGGCCATCGAAAGTACACCAGTCACTTGCGTTTTTGCATGCGCTATTTTGCAGTAACTGATGCTCTTGCGAAAAAAAAGAAGCAGATGAAGAAATAAATAAAACGATCTAATCCTCTTGAATTACTTCATTACCAAATATCGGGGCTAACCTGACGTCATGGGTCGGCAAATTCACTCAGGGGTGTTCCGACTCTTATTCACTTAGTCTCAGATTCGCCCAAGAGTCTGAATGAGACTGGGTGAGCAGTAATTTGGTGACTTTGGCTGAGAGTGAGCCCTGTTGCAGAACTTTTACAGGCTGTGAGACTGAGTCATTCCGCTTGTGGAAACGCCAGGCCTGCGCGGAAGACGCAGCACAATCACAGCTAAAGTTAGAGGAATGGCCTCTCAGAGCCTTTTTTAAACAATCATTGGGGAACTGCTGCAAGCACACTTGCTGAGTACCCTCTACGGCATTAACAGTAATGATTTCTCGGTAGTTGGCTGGCATTCGCTATGCTACCTTTCGTCATTCTTCTGAGAAGCCTGGCATCCGCTAAACAATTGCAATGAATTTTGTGCCGAGTGTTCAGGAAGTGGCGGACGACGATGAGGAATTATGCCTGAAGAGGGTATGCGCCACAGTTGTTACGCGATCAAGAACAAGCATTTGTAGTGGGTTGGAGCACTGGGCCACCAACTCGTTACGCTAGCATTGCGTGACGACTGGTTGTTTGTCTTTTTTGCTGTTCTGCAACACTTTATCACTCGTATCAAAGCGTTTCCTTTTTTGACATCGAGGTTGCCTAGGGCAAGTTTGCCAGCAAGTCTCAAGCACCTTATGACTCAGTTGTTGAATACTGGGCTTGCATGCACCAAACCCGCGTTCGAGCCCCACTGTACCATTTGTACTAGTTGTTTTTTCCTTATTTGTGCAATAATTGTTACGGACAACGGCGGACAACTATGGCACCATGCGTGACTCGGGTTTTGATCTTGTAACAGCTGTCACTATTAAAAATAATGGTGAGTCTGTGTCCAAGTGAACCCTAAGCATAAAACATTACTTGAGGGAGCCTTATAGTGAGCTCCACCAGTTATTGACTACCTTTGTTTGACAGCCACCTAATATATACCACTTTTTTTCAATGAAAGTGTGTTCTAAAAAATAATTGTTCACTACAGGTTTTCCCGCTCAATTTAATCCAAGCGCCAGCCAAATTAATCTAGGCGCCAGTCAATTTAATCCAGCCGCCACTCGAATTAATCCAGGTGCCATTCATTTTAATCCAAGTGCCGCTGAAATTAATCCAACTGCCAGCCGATTTAATCCAGACGCCAGCGAATTTAATCCTAATGACATTGTGACTTCAAAACGACCCAGAATTTTCGGGAATGCGTGGAGTGAATAGCTTTAAAGTGAATTTAAGAGAAAAAACCACGAATAAGTGACACAATGTGACTCGCGCGACTTCATCACGCCTATCACCCGCGTAAGCACTATTCACACCTTCAACATGCATATCAAAGGAAACGCCGTCCACACAGTAATAACTTGATAATTAATAACCAGGCCAATGATCTCATCACGAGTGACTTAGGTGACGTCCTCACGCATATCACCCACGCACGCTCTGTCTTAACCTTCCGTCATGCATATCAAATGAAACGTCTTTGAAAGGGCGGGATCTTGATACCTAAAACTCGGCCAAGTCACCTGATAACCAGTTCCTCAGGGGACGTCATCACAAATATGACCCGCACACGTAATTTACTCGCCTACCGACATGCATACCAAACGAAACGTCTTTGAGAGAGCGATAACGTGTTACCTATGACTCGGCCAACTCACTTGATCACTTGTGATTTAGGTGACGTCATCACGCCTATCACCCACGCACGCAATGTCTAACCTGCCATCATGTATACCAAACGAAACGTCTTCGAGAGGCTAATAAATTGAACGCTGTCAATCGGCAGAGTGACGTGATCACTAGTGACTCGTGTGACGTCATCGCGTTTGACACCCACGCACGCAGCGTCTAACCTGAGTTCATACATATCAAACGAAACGTGTTTGAGAGAGTAATAACTTGAACGCTGTCACAAGGCCCAGTGACGTCATCACTAGTGACTGGCGTGACGTCATCACGCCTAAGACTCACGCAAGCACTCTATAATGTGCCTTCATGCATATCAAACAAAACGTCTTTGAAAGGGTAATAACTTGAATGCTGGCACTAGGCCGCAAGACGTCATCACTAGTGACTCACGTGACGTCATTACGCCTACCACACGCACACGCAGTGTCCAAACCTGTCTTCATGCATATCAAACGAAATGTCTTTGAGAGAGTAATAACTTGAACGCTGTCACAAGGCCCAGTGACGTCATCACTAGTGACTGGCGTGACGTCATCACGCCTATCACACACGCACGCGGTGTCCAAACCTGTCTTCATGCATATCAAACGAAATGTCTCTGAGAGAGTAATAACTTGAACGCTGTCACAAGGCCCAGTGACGTCATCACTAGTGACTGGCGTGGCGTCATCACGCCTGACACTCACGCACGCGGTGTGCAAACTTGTCTTCATGCATATCAAACGAAATGTCTTTGAGAGAGTAATAACTTGAACGCTGTCACAAGGCCCAGTGACGTCATAACTAGTGACTGGCGTGACGTCATCACGCCTGACACCCACGCACGCGGTGTCCAAACCTGTCTTCATGCATATCAAACGAAATGTCTTTGAGAGAGTAATAACTCGAACGCTGTCACAAGGCCCAGTGACGTCATCACTAGTGACTGGCGTGACGTCATCACGCTTGACACCCACGCACGCAGTGTCCAAACCTGTCTTCATGCATATCAAACGAAATGTCTTTGAGAGAGTAATTACTTGAACGCTGTCCCAAGCCCCAGTGACGTCATCACTAGTGACTAGCGTGACGTCATCACGCCTATCCCACACGCACGCAGTGTCTAAACCTTTCTTCATGCATATCAAACGAAATGTCTTTGAGAGAGTAATAACTTGAACGCTGTCACAAGGCCCAGTGACGTCATCACTAGTGACTGGCGTGACGTCATCACGCCTGACACCCACGCACGCGGTGTCCTAACCTGTCTTCATGCATATCAAACGAAATGTCTTTGAGAGAGTAATAACTTGAACGCTGTCACAAGGCCCAGTGACGTCATCACTAGTGACTGGCGTGACGTCATCACGCCTGACACCCACGCACGCGGTGTCCTAACCTGTCTTCATGCATATCAAACGAAATGTCTTTGAGAGAGTAATACCTTGAACGCTGTCACAAGGCCCAGTGACGTCATCATTAGTGACTAGCGTGACGTCATCATGCCTGACACCCACGCACGCGGTGTCCTAACCTGTCTTCATGCATATCAAACGAAACGTCTGTGAGAGAGTAATAACTTGAATGCTCTCACTAGGCCTAGCGACGTGAATACTAATGACTCATGTGACGTCATCACGTCTATCACACACGCACGCGCTGTCTTAACCTGTTTTCATGCATATCGAACGAAACGTCTGTGAGAGAGCAATAATGATATACTTATGACTCGGCCAACCGACTTGATCACTATTGACTCACGTGACGTCATCACGACTAACAGTCATGCAAGCACTCTCTAACGTGCTTTCATGAATATCAAACGAAACGTCATTGAGAGAACATTAACTTGAAGGCCGTTGCAGGCAGCGTCTGCTAGTAAAAAACTAACTTCTCGCGCTACACAGCCGTTCACCAGCTATCCGGTATACGTAGGCACCAGATCGCGCGTTTCGAATTCAGTCAAAGGCGTCTTTACATGGCTTTTGTTTGACGGGAGGCTTTTCTTGACTCGTGTAGATGCGATGGAAGACACAGTACCTTCAAGCAGCAGTGTGGTACAACCCAGCAATAGTGTCACATCGCTCGTTGAGGGCAGCGCTTCTCCTTCATTCAATAAATAGAAATAATGAAGTCGAAAGGACAATTAAGCATTTTACAAACCATACTCAATTACGCAACATTCAACCGATACCCTCACCTCCCTGCGACACGTTTACTCCAGCTCGTCGTGTGGGTAGATGTACGCGTCTTTTTTGTTGCTTCTCGTGTTTCGTAGAATGCCTTGAAAATGTGGGCAGCCAGGCCGCAATACTGTGTACGGACAGGCGTTCTACACTAAACAAGCACGCTTAATCCAAGCACACTAACCTATAAGAAACGGCGTGGCGTAGAATGTAGAAAGGAAGGCACGAGTCAGCCACCGCATTGAATGGCGCATCAGCAAATGGCCAGTTGCAAATAGCAATAGTATGTATCTCAAGTATGGAGACTGCCCTCTATAACAACGGATTTGTTTCACAGGATAACCAGATCAAATAAATGTTGAGCCGAAGGAGTTGTAGACAAATCTTTTTGTAGCAAGCTTTGGAGCAGACAGACCGTGCGTCTTATGCTTGATTAAGGATATACAGTGTTATGACTATAGCTGAATTATATGCAAATGCCTGTTTCATTTCTTGTGCTCATATCGTGTCATTTTGACACGTGAGCACAAATTAGAGGGCGAGGAGAGCTTCTATAGTGCTTTTATAGTGCATATATATACCTATTTCGGGCGTTGTAGCCTCAATTCGTATAGGTGCCTGTAAATGTCTGTTTTCAAAATTGATGCCTATATAAACGCTATTTAACCTGAAATTTTGCTTTCAAGTACCACTGAGCCCAGTATTCATGTTACCGGGCAAAATATAGGTTTCGGGACACTGTGTGGTGCAAACTACTCTTTATTTCACGAGTTACGTTTAGAACTGTCAAACTCAGAAGGCATTTTAGCCAAGAGGGAGGTAGACTAGCCTCTACACATGTATACCATCCATGTCGCGTCGTCTGCTCAGCCTCTTTCCAGTGTGCGCTCAGATGCGTAGGGAGCAGGAGGTGCCTCTGTGCAGCGGCAGGAAGATCAAGAATGAATGCGAAACTGTGGAGAGTCATCAGGGGATGTAAGGAAGTAGAGTGCAGATAAAAAAGCAATATCTATGTAGTTTTTGTTTTTTGGTTGTCATTTACTTGTGGTGCTTCACTGGGTCACCTGAAAATATTTATTTAGGCAGTGGAAAATGTTGCCTGCCCTTAGAAAAGGTTTGTGTCACTAGAAATTTTAATTTGATCATTAGAAGCGGCGAAAGCATAATCACAGGAGGTGAGCTTGAAACCTTCGCCACTAACTCTAAGAAGACTTCGTCAGTCCAATTCCTTCCCCGCTATTGGTATGAAGTTCACTCGGAGCTGGAGCATCACACGACGTGCATGAGCACGTCATGCGCGCGTAACCTACACTCGCATGAGATGCCCATGTCAGCCCGTGCGTGCAAGCGGTGTTCTGCCGTCTCGATGTTCTTTTGTATTGTACTGCGAGTTTTTGTGGGATGGATCCCTATCTGTGCGCACGTTTGGAGAGGCTGGCTTGGATAACGTATCCTTACCCCGATACACAGCGTCACACCGCTGCATTTTCTGCTAGGGACGATACACCAAAACCATGCCCAGCGTTGTGAATGCTGGCCCCGACACAATGCGCAAACTGCGAGAACACCAACGCAAACAAAATGGAGGCACCTTAGTGTCGCGTCTCTCGCGATATGAAATTAAATAAATAAGGCGAATAGATTTCGCCTGTGAAACAGCTGCGGTGCCGATATGCCCAGTGGCTTCAGAGCGAGGGAACTACGCTAACACGATACTACATCGACGAGACCAACTTCAACGTATGTTGCTCGCGCAGTTTCGGTAGGGCGAAACGAGGTGCTCCAGCATGCCGTTTGTCAACTAGTGTGAAAGGGGCGAATGTAAATATTATAGCCTGCATGTCAGCTAATGGCCTTCTCCACTGGACAATTGCCGACAAGGTCCACTGGGCTGTCTTCAACGACTTTCTTGCAGAAGCGTCGAGTAAAGTTTCACAGCAGGAACCAGGAATACAGGCAGTGTTCCTGTTTGACAACGCACCAGCGCACCGCCGCGCCGAACAGGCTGTCCTCGCGGCAAGCGACCACACAGTCAAGTGGCTACCGCCATACAGCCCTTTCTTCAATCCGATTGAGGAGCTCTTCTGAAAGTTCAAGGCAGGTGTAAAGGGATTCCTAATTGAGCGGAGGGATGATCTCCTCACGACACCGGAAGGGATCTCCAAGAAAGAACATCGCCATGCTCTGCTGGTTGAGGCTGCGGGGCGCTCTATGCAGCACATCCAGCGTGTGGACTGTGCCGCTTATGATAGGCACAATTACACTTTTGTACAAGCTGCCCTCGACTGCCTTGATATGTAGAACACTGCTCAGCAGCACATCTATGGGTGCGTGTTTATGAAAATTGCTTTGCCTGTATAATAATAAATTTTGTTTCTGACGCACTTGCCCCAGTTCTCTTTCATCACCCATTTCATAACCAATTTGACGAGCTCGACGTTATCAGAACAACAATTTTTTTCTTGAGGTACGGTAGATGTTTTAAACGGGCATCATCTTTGCTTCGGCGTTGCGAAAACATGTCAGGTAGGTCGTAACTATAGAGGCCAGCTCTATAGGCACTGAAAAACCGGGATTTAGGCACCAATAATAGGTGGCCAAAACACTCTTTCAGGATTCCAAAATTGTGAATATAGGCAGAATATTCTTTGACAAAACTCAATTTTTCCAATCAACAGGTGTGGTATCTGTCTCTACGACATGAAAGCAAGCAAAAATGTTCTAGTTTATAATTGTACAAACGAGTAATGATTTAGCATAAACATGCGTTTTTCCGCGGGGTTCGCAGAATACGGTCTCTCCATTTCTAGTTCAGCATGGTCAGTTAAGTGTGCACCATCGTAGAAATATGCTTCTGGGTCTCTTTCTGTGTGCCATAGCTAAGAAGGGCTATACATGCGCAAAAAGTCAGAGTGCCAGGCGCCAGGAAGGATTTTTTTTGCGGCGTATTAACTTGGCCTAACCACACAGGCTCAATTTTTCTTCTGTCTGTGAACACTTTAAGGGTCGTTACACAAACTTAAGAGTTTTGAGAAGCGTAAAGGAATGAACGCACTGAGCGCTCAAGATCTCATTTACCAAGATTTCCAGTACTACGCGTGGCATAAAGAGGTGATAGGCCAAACTGAACACGGCTTCACCTTCATCTCATGGGCGTGCGCCCCAACATGGTGAAGGTGATAGAATGGCCCTGCCTATGTCAAAGTAGTACGTGACACTGCGAGAACTATTTGAGACAACGTGTGTAATTTGTACAAACTGTTGTCTAAATAGAAGCATGAAAGTTTACAAAAATGTTAGAACACACAGGCGAAATCTATTCGCCTTATTTATTTAATTTCATATCGAGAGAGACGCGACACTAAGGTGCCTCCATTTTGTTTGCGTTGGTGTTCTCGCAGTTTGCGCATCGTGTCGGGGCCAGCATTCACAACGCTGGGCGCGGTTTTGGTGTGTCGTCTCTAGCAGAAGATGCAGCAGTGTGACGCTGTGCATCGGGGTAAGGATACGTTATCCAAGCCAGCCTCTCCAAACGTGCGCGCAGATAGGGATCCATCCCACAAAAACTCGCAGTACAATACAAAAGAACATCGAGACGGCAGAACACCGCTTGCACGCACGGGCTGACATGGGCATCTCATGCGAGTGTAGGTTACGCGCGCATGACGTGCTCATGCACGTCGTGTGATGCTCCAGCTCCGAGTGAACTTCATACCAATAGCGGGGAAGGAATTGGACTGACGAAGTCTTCTTAGAGTTAGTGGCGAAGGTTTCAAGCTCACCGCCTGTGATTATGCTTTCGCCGCTTCTAATGATCAAATTAAAATTTCTAGTGACACAAACCTTTTCTAAGGGCAGGCAACATTTTCCACTGCCTAAATAAATATTTTCAGGTGACCCAGTGAAGCACCACAAGTAAATGACAACCAAAAAACAAAAACTACATAGATATTGCTTTTTTATCTGCACTCTACTTCCTTACATCCCCTGATGACTCTCCACAGTTTCGCATTCATTCTTGATCTTCCTGCCGCTGCACAGAGGCACCTCCTGCTCCCTACGCATCTGAGCGCACACTGGAAAGAGGCTGAGCAGACGACGCGACATGGATGGTATACATGTGTAGAGGCTAGTCTACCTCCCTCTTGGCTAAAATGCCTTCTGAGTTTGACAGTTCTAAACGTAACTCGTGAAATAAAGAGTAGTTTGCACCACACAGTGTCCCGAAACCTATATTTTGCCCGGTAACATGAATACCTGGCTCAGTGGTACTTGAAAGCAAAATTTCAGGTTAAATAGCGTTTATATAGGCATCGATTTTGAAAACAGACATTTACAGGCACCTATACGAATTGAGGCTACAACGCCCGAAATAGGTATAAATAGGCACTATAAAAGCACTATAAAAGCTCTCCTCGCCCTTTAATTTGTGCTCACGTGTCAAAATGACACGATATCAGCACAAGAAACGAAACAGGCGTTTGCATATAATTCGGCTATAGTCATAACACTGTATATCCTTAATCAAGCATAAGACGCACGGTCTGCCTGCTCCAAAGCTTGCTACAAAAAGAATTGTCTACCACTCCTTCGGCTCAACAATTATTTCATCTGGTTATCCTGTGAAACAAATTCGTTGTAATAGAGGGCAGTCCCCATACTTGAGATAAATACTATTGCTATTTGCAACTGCCCATTTGCTGATGCGCCATTCAATGCGGTGGCTGACTCGTGCCTTCCTTTCTACATTCTACGCCACGCCGTTTCTTATAGGTTAGTGTGCTTGGAATAAGCGTGCCTGTTTAGTGTAGAACGCCTGTCCGTTCACTGTATTGCGGCCTGGCTGCCCACATTTTCAAGGCATTCTACGAAACACGAGAAGCAACAAAAAGACGCGTACATCTACCCACACGACGAGCTGGAGTAAACGTGTCGCAGGGTGGTGAGGGTATCGGTTGAATGTTGCGTAATTGAGTATGGTTTGTAAAATGCCTAATTGTCATTTCGACTTCATTATTTGTATTTATTGAATGAAGGAGAAGCGCTGCCCTCAACGAGCGATGTGACACTGTTGCTGGGTTGTACCACACTGCTGCTTGAAGGTACTGTTGCTTCCATCGCATCTACACGAGTCAAGAAAAGCGTCACGTCAAACAAAAGCCATGTAAAGACGCCTTTGACTGAATTCGAAACGTGCGATCTGGTGCCTACGTATACCGGTTAGCTGGTGAACGGCTGTGCAGCGCGAGAAGTTAGTTTTTTACTAGCAGACGCTGCCTGCAATGGCCTTCAAGTTAATGTTCTCTCAATGACGTTTCGTTTGATATTCATGAAAGCACGTTAGAGAGTGCTTGCATGACTGTTAGTCGTGATGACGTCACGTGAGTCAATAGTGATCAAGTCGGTTGGCCGAGTCATAAGTATATCATTATTGCTCTCTCACAGACGTTTTGTTCGATATGCATGAAAACAGGTTAAGACAGCGCGTGCGTGTGTGATAGACGTGATGACGTCACATGAGTCATTAGTATTCACGTCGCTAGGCCTAGTGAGAGCATTCAAGTTATTACTCTCTCACAGACGTTTCGTTTGATATGCATGAAGACAGGTTAGGACACCGCGTGCGTGGGTGTCAGGCATGATGACGTCACGCCAGTCACTAGTGATGACGTCACTGGACCTTGTGACAGCGTTCAAGTTATTACTCTCTCAAAGACATTTCGTTTGATATGCATGAAGACAGGTTTGGACACTGTGTGTGCGTGTGATAGGCGTAATGACGTCACGTGAGTCACTAGTGATGACGTCACGCGGCCTAGTGCCAGCATTCAAGTTATTACCTTTTCAAAGACGTTTTGTTGATATGCATGAAGGCACATTATAGAGTGCTTGCGTGAGTCTTAGGCGTGATGACGTCACGCCAGTCACTAGTGATGACGTCACTGGGCCTTGTGACAGCGTTCAAGTTATTACTCTCTCAAACACGTTTCGTTTGATATGTATGAACTCAGGTTAGACGCTGCGTGCGTGGGTGTCAAACGCGATGACGTCACACGAGTCACTAGTGATCACGTCACTCTGCCGATTGACAGCGTTCAATTTATTAGCCTCTCGAAGACGTTTCGTTTGGTATACATGATGGCAGGTTAGACATTGCGTGCGTGGGTGATAGGCGTGATGACGTCACCTAAATCACAAGGGATCAAGTGAGTTGGCCGAGTCATAGGTAACACGTTATCGCTCTCTCAAAGACGTTTCGTTTGGTATGCAGTCGGTAGGCGAGTAAATTACGTGTGCGGGTCAATTTGTGATGACGTCCCCTGAGGAACTGGTTATCAGGTGACTTGGCCGAGTTTTAGGTATCAAGATCCCGCCCTTTCAAAGACGTTTCATTTGATATGCATGACGGAAGGTTAAGACAGTGCGTGCGTGGGTGATATGCGTGAGGACGTCACCTAAGTCACTCGTGATGAGATCAATGGCCTGGTTATTAATTATCCTGTTATTACTGTGTGGACGGCGTTGCCTTTGATATGCATGTCGAAGGTGTGAATAGTGCTTACGCGGGTGATAGGCGTGATGAAGTCGCGCGAGTCACATTGTGTCACTTATTCGTGGTTTTTTCTCTTAAATTCACTTTAAAGCTATTCACTCCACGCATTCCCGAAAATTCTGGGTCGTTTTGAAGTCACAATGTCATTAGGATTAAATTCGCTGGCGTCTGGATTAAATCGGCTGGCAGTTGGATTAATTTCAGTGCCACTTGGATTAAAATGAATGGCACCTGGATTAATTTCAGTGGCGGCTGGATTAAATTGACTGGCGCCTAGATTAATTTGGCTGGCGCTTGGATTAAATTGAGCGGGAAAACCTGTAGAATGAAGAACATAAACGAATGTTACTTAGTCATGGAAAATAAATTAGAGAAAAAAACTGCAGGTTCTATTGAATTTATTTCAATCGATCTATGATGGCCTAATTTATACGCTTTTTACCATCATAGTGCATAAGCAAAGGTTTCTGAGATGAGGCTGTGATTTATAATAAATTGCTTCTATGTTCAGGCAAACCATACTTTAATTTTTGTGTCACATTCTCGATGAAACCGAAAGAGATGGTTGCAGAAAAGGCCACAGCCTATCACAGTATTCAACGCTGATGGATCACTGCGACAAAACCCAAACAAGATTCTGCACCAAAGGTTAGGCGCACATATCAGCCAAACATATCTTCCCCTGCTTCCCGAATGGAGGCTTCAGATCGCTTCAGGCGGCATTTGAATGCTTCTGTTCCCATCCCAAATATTTTATTCATTCTAAGTTGAATGACCCAACACGACGGCAAAGCTGAAACAAAAAAAACAGAAACAACGTGGAATAAGTCAACGAGCGAGAGACCGTATATCGAAGTATCTATTCGCGGGGCGTTGGAAACCCCGCATCCAGTGAAAACGCACAGAGCATAGGATGTAGTAGGGACACGCCACGCACACCGCTCGAGAACATGTACTCGCGTGACATGAGATTCCACTTTCTCGAAAACATTGACTGGTTACGAAGAACGTGCGTCGTATATTTACGCTCGCATTCTGATTTTCTGCTGTCTGAATGTGTTGCACTTGCAGTCAGCAGCCCTCTGCCACCCTCCATTTTGCAAGCTCTATCTCGGGGATTGTGGTTTGGGCTCCTTACATTAAGCCATCGTTACACTAGCCCAGTGTCATTTTATTGACATCGTATATGCTCTAGCTTCATTGAAATGTGGAGCTTAATATCCCAGGAGTGTATGCGCTAGGAGACGTCTTAGAAAATGAAAGCGAACTTATGCAGGGGATTCGACGACTCTTTCAGCACGCGGCCACGAATATTTTGTCCGCCGATATGTCCACCGATATGCGTACTCACTGAAGTATATAACATACCTGCACACGTTTAACAACAATGTGAACAAAAGTAGAAATGAGCCATCATAAAGATCTACACCCACAAGAAACTTGGTTACTAAGCAAGCACACGTTTCCTACAAATAATATTGCTCGTAAAATGCTAGCCTTGCTTCGTAAACCCCTTTCCAAACTGTTGCTATCGCATTCATGGCTTTTCCTTTTTTGGCGAAACTGCAAATTTAATCCAATATGCTTCGTAAGTTTGTATGTAGTATATTAAAAAATAAATGTAAATCAATTAGCAGTGCAACTTTTTCACGTGTATTGAAATTTTCAAGACGAATCTGGCAACGTTAGCATATGTTCTGACTATTACAGCATCTATTTTAATATAGACAATTTTAGGAGGTGTAGTTTCAAACTAAGCTATAGATCCAATAATTTATTTACGAGAGAAGATGGTTAGCCAGCTTTATATTGTGGGTGGAGGGTCATAGGGTTTTGTAAAACTAGCTAGAGTGGACTCTGGCGCTGCGATAGTTCAGCAACCATCGGAAATATGGGTAGTATATGTAATTGCTTAGCCGTCGTATTTGCGGGGTGGTGTATTGCAGGTGTTTATTGCAGCTTCGTTTATTGCTGTGTTTCCGCTTTGTTTTGAAGGAATTATGAAAGAATTCTGAACTTAATGACCCATTTTAAAACGGTAAGCCTAAAAGAACAAGGTTGTAAAGTGCAACTGCCGAACGACTGCCACTTCTTGAAGTACGAAGACTACGCAAATCCGTGTACTACCCGTACTTCCCATGCACGCTGAAATTCCATGCTTTGCAGCTCCATAGACACTAGCACCAGTGTTCCTAGTACATATAGAAAACTCTGTGGGGAACCACTTAATTCCAAGTGTGTCCCCAAAAAGCATCTCTATATAAATATAGTTCACGCGTGAAGCCTGTAGAATATTGGGGAAGCAGATAGTACCAGCTGTAGCCCTAATAAATTGAGTGCTCAAACATGCTTGCAAACGGCAGTGCTCGTGTTTTCAGGTGCATGAAGTACATGTTCTGAGTCGAGGAATATTCTTCAGTTTTATTTCTTTCCGACGTTATCTGTGAAGTGTTGTCTGTGAATGTGTCAAATTAACGTAACCTTATTTTGAGGGTCTTGATATGCTATTGTAACAAATATATTGAAACAATATATAAGTATGTGTAATTTACAAGGATATACAGCATTTAAATTGTAGTTAAATATGTATGAATTGTGATGGTAAACAAGCTCTGTATTTTTCATGAATATATCAAATTATGGGCTAAAGGAAAATAGCAAGCTTCTTGTGGTTTCTTTATTCCCAGCTAAAGAAATGAAACATGCTTTCGATGACCTTCAAGAAAAGCGGCAATTCGAATGTGTTGTTACAGATCTGGACTACATGCAATATTAAAATAAAAAATAAAATGTCTTGTTTTTTCGTAACCGCTGCAACTTGAAGAAACAAGTGACGTACACAGGTACATGCAAAATGTCCCGAAATATTCATGCAACGATTGTATCACAATTGCTTTTCAACAGACTTGAAGTGATTTAGAAAATGCTAGCTTACACCATAGGTGCTACAGATATTGCATAAAAGAAATGAAGGCGAAGAAACCTGATGGGTTGCCTTGGTCACCCACTAGATCCAATGTTCGGCTGCTGGCCAGAAAACATCGATTTGGTCGTAGTCACTGCAAAGGTCTTCTGTTGGGACCATAATGCCTGATAATGATGTGCTCTGCGATGCCAGTGCACATTAGAGAACTCCACCCGATCGAAATTACCGGGAGTCCTCCACTCCGCCGTCTCCCGTAACCCAGGCTGCCCTGGCTAGTCTAATACAATAAACCGAATCAAACCGAACATATCCTATCACGTATTCTGAGCTTAGGTAAAGTATTGGGAGCAATGCCGTACCAAGTCAAACGTATCCTCCTAGTCGGCGATGTGAGACTTTGATTGGCCGGTGATTCGAGCTTAAAAGAAGGCGTATTCGCAAAAGCAAGATGTGGTTTTACCTGAGCCACTCACGCGAATAGCAACACGAAGTCAGTTTTAGTGTAGAAAGTTAGAGAGTTTGTGTTATTTGTTGAATTCGACATCAATTATTCATTTTACGGAAATCTGCGCAGCACATAATAATGAAAAAGCAGTAGTGCACAGAAGTTGGCCAATGACGATGTGGCGTCACGTGATCCAAAAAGAATTGTGACATGCATATCCACGGAAAATCCCCAAATGCAGGACATCCAAAGAGTTAAGTTAGAGAAAAAGAATGCAGGGTACCAAACTGATTGCTAGTGTGGTTGTTCTTTCACATGAGAAAGGGATGCCCCGTCAATCCCTCCGCTAACGCGACATAGCCTTGAACAGTTCAGCAATGCTCTTCGTAAAGTGATTGACACCAAGAAAATAGGTGCACTGCACAAAACGTGGTGACAATTTGAATCCTCTTGTACTTATCTCGATGAAGGTGAAATGTTAGAGGCCGCTTGGTTTTGATATGTTGGTTTAATGAATTTAGTAGAAAGGTAGGCCACCCCAGGTGGTCTACATTTGCGCCACCCTTTACTGTGGTGTCTTTCTTAAACATTACTTAGTTTTCAGGTGTGAAACCACATTTTCACTTGTTTGTAAGATTTATATATTCATTATTATTATTAAATTGAAATTTTAGGTACATACCAGGAACTGTCTTTTGCACGTCTCATCCTTCGTCTTGTCATTACTGCGCTTATGAAGTTCACTTTGCGATTGACCAGCCTGTGCAAAAGAACCGTCCTTATATAACACTTCGTTGTTACGTTTCGCTTGCCATTGAACACAGCTTCTGGGTGATTTTCTGTCAAAATCAGCGTTTGCATTATGTTCTTGGTTAGGTGGTGACGTATTTTTTTTCCTGCCTGAGGAGTGGTAGAAACCGTCATCACAGTTTTTCACCCGCATTTTTGTTTCTCGCAAAGCAACTACGAGTGCTTTGCAGATCACAGGAACAGTGGCACAAAAACTACTGGTTCCACGCGAAAACGTGCTTACTGTACAGTAGCCCCGTCTAAAAACAATGCGCTATCAGTGAAGCAAGTCGTAACCTGTTTTAACGTTACGTAGGGCCCAAGCTTAAGGTCGTGTTTAAAGCTGCCATCATAGCGTTGCCGGCGCGAAGTAAGCGGCAGGAATGACAGCAGGTTAGTTAATTGCGTTTGCAATTAGACACAGTGAAGACATCAGAGACGTGTGTGGGAAAATAAACCAACATATTCAATATATTAGTATGCAGCATAAGGGACGAAATACTTCAAACAAAAAAAGCTTACATATAAAGACAATGAATAGGCCTACAAGCAAGAAGTATTAGGATGGGTAATATTTTAACACACAATAAAACAGCTGAATAAATAAAATGTATACTTGGCTAGAGACGCGAAAATTTAGAAGTTCTGACAGGTGATGGGATATGTGTGGTGATTGCCAGCGTTGAGTCAGCGATGGTTGGATGCGAGAAGCCCTGAAGAGTTCTCGCACGACGACGATGACAGCGCCGTTGCAGCGCTAGTCTTTCTGGGTTCTAGGGATTGACGGTGAACAGAGGTAGCTTGAGCTAACCTGAGCTGAAGTTTCGATGCATATATGGGACTTATTACGCGTCTCAATTAGATGAACGGCTAACCTTAGGTGGCGAGCTGATACAAAGCCAAAATAAAATCTTCTAGAACAGATACTCGATCATATATTCAGAAGAAATACTAGATTATACTTATTCTCTTCTTGAGCGAAAAGAGGACCATCGACATGGCGCCAGTCATTTGGGTGACATTTGTCGCAAAACTCCGTCCTAAAATTATATTTGAACCCCACCCATTTGCATTTGCAAAAGCGGGGCTTGTTCTCAACAGGGCGAGAGTGAGAAACTTGCGAGGCGTGCACTTACAGCTCGCCCGTGTGTTAGTTCTACTTTGGGAAGGGCCATTTACCACGGTTATCTGCCGATGCATCCACTGGCCCTTACTCTAGCTGGGGAATACGTCAGTTGCCCCTCATCATCACAGACACGAAGAGTGAATTCTCAGCGGTGAACGCCCGAGACGAACACCCCCACAAGGCATGACGGCTCGATAGAAACTCTTTTAATGCCCAAGCGGTTTCTCGGTCAGGGATAGAAGCACTGTGCCTGTTAACTCGGCGTGGCGCCAGGTCACAAATACGATAGTTCGTGAGAGACCGATTGGTAGCTGCATCAGATAAAACAACCGACTCCAATTTTCGCGACTAATTATATTTCGCTACTCCAGCTGCGGTACCACCCGTCCTCGGCTTCTTTGTCCTAGCATAGTCTCTGTGGTGTGTGTTCTGAGAAAGCGTGATTCTAAGCCTTCTTGCAGGTTATCCTCACTATTGTCATATCGAACTTGACAGTGGGCTTTCTTTTTCCAGAATAGGACAACTCGCACTTTATTTCTCCTCATAGCCTCGTGTCCAGCCCGGATGATGTGATTATGACTCTAAATGCGCCTTAGTAGCTACGACTGCTGTGTAGGCGTTTCTTTGTTCATTGTCTCATCTGTTCAACTAGGCACACACTACTTGGTTGTGTGTTTAGAAAAAGTTGTTAACGATTTATAGTGCTCGGTACTCTACTATGGAAGAGAAGAAAGCGGTCCCATGCCGCCTTCGCAACACCCACCCTGAACACTCGGCCAAGAATGCTGATAATCTAATGAGAAAATGGATTCCAGCGCGAACACAACGCCGAATTTCTTCACGCCTTACCAACAAACCTACGTAGTAACTCTTGTTAAGCTGATCAGCTTTGTGACACATACGTCTCGCTGCGTTATTTCATGTTTGCAGAAGTGGTTAGCTGGCCCACACATGTCATGCTCGTACGAGCAGTATGTATAACCAGCGCGAGGCGAAGCCTAGAGATAAATTAGAATCGTGTTGAGGTAGTTGCATGCGTGTTTGCTATCTACATTTCATTGAGCCGAGTTTATCGTATACGTCCTCGCACTGTACGTTTTCATCCAGATCAATTTCAGCTAGAAATTCCAACGCCACTCACTTGCGTATCTGCCCTACACTAAAGTGATACTCATATTTTTACTGTCCACCTTTGTTGAACATACCAGCCACAATTCACGATAATAAGTATAATTTTATGGCACTAGCACCAAACGTTATTACGTTTTTCGAGTAGCACACCGGAATTCGCTCCCCAAAAGTGCGGGTGAATGCCAGTTCAAACACTAATAAACTTCACTATAAACACCCACAAAAAACTAAGCTTCAGCACGAGGACGAAATAATGCATGGTGTAGCAACTATTCAGGATGCCGCATGAGAAACGGTGAGCCAATCGGAGCTTCTAACGCACCGCGCAAGACCAAAGGACGTGCAATAAAACACACTCACAAGACGTGCGCGAACGGTTACCAATGAATACTTGCAGCGCGCTGCTCAAACAAAAGGAACGACAGTCGAAAAGAAACGGTGAGTGTATACACAAGAGCGAGCACAAAACGAGGGAACTGTTGCAATTATCTATTTTTGTTTGAGCAGCTACCTACAGCGAGCACTCCTACACTATTTTTTTTAAATTAAAACTGCGATGTGTGGAGTGACCGCTTCAAGCCTGCTACCGCAGGGTGGCGCTTGAGGCATTTCTCTTCGGGTGTTCCAGATCATGAGTAAAAACAGGAAACGGTCCCACTTTTCGATGCACTCTCAAAGGCAGGGAAAACAAAGTCAAGCTGTGTTTAAAAGCACGCCACTTTCACCAATCTTTCGGGTGATACCTCCGAGCTTCAGCCTTCCGGTGTCAAAAAAAAAATGTACGCATAAAAGCTTTCCACCGATAATCTAACTATCGCATCCAACGCGGCACGCTGGGGAGCGAGGACTAGCCCGCTTCAAATCCTGGTGCACCGCATCGAAGTTTTATTAGGGGCGAAGATCCTCTAGTCTAACATTGTCGTGCATCCCGCGGAACTGACAGAAGAAGAAAACGAAAAAAAGAAAGCAGCATCTACAGAACAGTGTAATAGATGTAGCTCTCTCAGAGAAGCACATACAAACTGAAGTTGAGTGAGGATATTCTAGATGGCACTGTACCACTACTCTCCGATTGGCTGCTGGGCGGGCTGTGCCTGGGTACGCAGAAAATGAATGCCTCTGTCAGTCTCCTGGATCGTCACCATATATGGTGGTTCGTTGGTGGTGGTGCATGGACGAAGCAGAGCGGTAGGCGTGGAGTGACACGGTGGCTCGTGCACGTGGCCCAGTTGGTCGGGCAAGGGCGAAGCGTAGTGGAGGGCCACAGCGGCTTGTGTTCGTCACCAGACAGAGAAACATACAGACGCACAGTTAGACAGACAGACAAACGGACGGACACACAGATGGACGTATCTACGAAGAGACGGGTGGACCGACGCACGTACGCACGGACGGATGAACAGACAGACGGACGCACGGAAGGACAGACGTATGCATGGTTGGATGGAGGCATGGACGACGGGTCGATGAACGTTTCGCCAACTCATCAATATTCACTCTGGGAAATGCTGCGGTTTTTGTGGTTTATTTTTATCTTTGGCTTTTACTTATTTATACACAAATTTATGCGAGACGTCAAGCAGCCGTAACGGTAAAAACAGCCGATAAGTTTTATGGAATTGTTATGGCCACAAAAAAAGAAAGTATCTGAGTTTAATTATTCTAACGGATTATCCTGTCGCGTTTGGTGCTTCCATTTTATTATAATAAAGTGTTTCAGGGTTTCAAGATCCACCCAGTCTTTTCTTCTATGGGTGACAGTCCGGTCGGCTCTGAAGCTAGCACTTTTTTTAGTGGCCGTCCTCCCAGCTATCATCCTTATCTCGTCGTTCTTGTACTGATAGGTTTCACAATGGTTCCAGAAACCAGGAAAATACACGCTCGGCAATGTCCCATTTAAAAGTTGAT
>NW_023608181.1:0-35235 GCF_013339725.1 Rhipicephalus microplus | reverse complement strand
TACGCGATCGGCTGTTAATCGAAAGGTTGGAGTTCGAGCCCACCCGTGGTGGTGCAGCGCTTTTTTTTCTTTGGGATGATAGCTTTAAAGATATGTTCTAAAGGTGGTGAGAGTGGAGCAGGACTGTCTTCGTGGCGAAATTGGGTAGCGCGTTCGGTCGTTAGCCGAAAGGTTGGAGGTTCGAGCCCACCCGGTGGTGGTGCGGCGCTTTTTTTTCTATGGCTGATAGCTTTGAAGATATGTTTGTGGTGGTGAGAGAGGAGCAGGACTGTCTCCATGGCGCAATTGGCTAGCACGATCGGCTGTTACCGAAATGTTGGAGTTTCGAGCCCTCCCGGAGTTGGTGTTTGCTTTTTTTCTTTGCACTGATAGCTTTGAAGATAGGTTCTGATGGTGGTGAGAGTGGAGCACGACTGTCTCCGTGGCGCGATTGGCTAGCGCAATCGTCTGTTAACCGAAAGGTTGGACGTTCGAGCCCACCCGGTGGTGGTGCGGCGCTTTTTTTTCTATGGCCTGATAGCCTTAAGATATGTTCTAATGGTGGTGAGAGTGGAACAGGACTGTCTTCGTGGCGCAATTTTCTAGCGCGATCGGCTGTTAATCGAAAGGTTGGAGTTTCGAGCCCACCCGGTGGTGGTTCGGCGCTTTTTTTTGAGCTGATAGCTTTGAAGATATGTTCTGATGGTGGTGAGAGTGGTGCAGGATTGTCTCCGTTGCGCAATTAGCTAGCGCGATCGGCTGTTAACCGAAAGTTTGGAGGTTTGAGCCCTATGGGAGTGGTGTGTTGCTTTTTCTTGCGCTGATAGCTTTGAGATATGTTCTGATGGTGGTGAGAAGTGGAGCACGACTTGTCTCCGTGGCGCGATCGGCTAGCGCCATCGTCTGTTAACCGAAAGGTTGGAGGTTCGAGCCCACCGGTGGTGGTGCGGCGCTTTTTTTTCTTGGGATGATAGCTTTGAAGATATTTTCTAAAGGTGGTGGAGAGTGGAGAGGACTGTCTTCGTGGCGAAATCGGGTAGCGCGTTCGTCGTTAACCGAAAGGTGGAGGTTTCGAGCCCACCCGGTGGTGGTGCGGCGCTTTTTTTTCTTTAGGCTGATAGCTTGAAGATATGTTCTGATGGTGGTGAGATGGAGCATGACTGTCTCCGTGGCGCAAATGGCTAGCGCGATGCTGTTAACTGAAAGGTTGGAGGTTCGAGCCCTCCCGGGAGTGGTGTTGCTTTTTTTCTTGGGCTGATAGCTTTTTGAAGATATGTTCTGGATGGTGGTGAGAATGGAGCAGGACTGTCTCCGGGGCGCAATTGGCTAGCGCGATCAGCTGTTAGCCGAAAGGTTGGAGGTTCGAGCCCCCGGTGGTGGGTGGCGGCGCTTTTTTTTTTCTTTGGGATGATAGCTTTGAAGATATGTTCTGATGGGTGGTGAGAGTGGAGCAGGACTGTCATCCGTGGCGCATTTGGCTAGCACGATCGGCTGTTAACCGAAAGGTGGAAGTTTCGAGCCCACCTGGTGAGTGGTGTGGTGCTTTTTTCTTTGCGCGGATAGCTTTGAAGATAGTTCTGAGTGTGGTGAGAGAGTGGAGAGGGACTGTCTTCGTGGGGAAATCGGTTAGCGGCGTTCGTTCGTTAAACGAAAGGTTGGAGGTTCGAGCCCACCCGGTGGTGGGGCGGCGCTTTTATTTCTTAGGCTGATAGCTTTGAAGATATGTTCTGATGGTGGTCAGAGTGGAGCACGACTGCTCCGTGGCGCAATGGCTAGCGCGATCGGCTGTTAACCTGAAAGTTTGGGGGTTCGAGCCCTCCCGGGAGTTGTGTGTGCGATTTTTTTCTTTGGGCCTGATAGCTTTGAAGATATGTTCTGATGGTGGTGAGAGTGGAGCAGGACTGTCTCCGGGGCGCAATGGCTAGCGCGATCAGCTGTTAACCGAAAGGTGGAGGTTCGAGCCCACCCGTGGTGGTGCAGCGCTTTTTTTTCTTGGGATGATAGCTTTGAAGATATGTTCTGATGATGGTGAGAGTGGAGCAGGACTGTCTCCGTGGCGCAAATGGCTAGCACGATCGGCTGTTAACCGAAAGGTTGGAGTTTCGAGCCCCCCCGGTAGTGGTGTGTTGCTGTTTTCTTTGTGCTGATAGCTTTGAAGATATGTTCTGATTGTGGTGAGAGTGGAGCATGACTGACTCCATGGCGCAATTGGCTAGCGCGATTGGCTGTTAACCGAGAGGTTGGAGGTTCGAGCTCTCGCGAGAGTGGTGTGTTGCTTTTTTCTTTGCGCTGATAGCTTTGAAGATATGTTCTGTTGGTGGTGAGAGTGTAGCACGAATATCTCCGTGGCGCAATTGGCTAGCGCGATCGGCTGGTACCCGAACGGTTGGAGGTTCGAGCCCATCCAATGGTGGTGCAGCGCTTTTTTTTCTTTGGGCTGATAGCTTTGAAGATATGTTCTGATGGTGGTGAGAGTGGAGCACGACTGTCTCCGTGGCGCAATTGGCTAGTGCGATCGGCTGGTAACCGAAAGGTTGGAGGTTTGAGCCCACCCGGGGACGGTGTGTCGTTTTTTTTCTTTGCGCTGATAGCTTTGAAGATATGTTCTGATGGTGGTGAGAGTGGAGCACGACTGTCTCCATGGCGCGATCGGCTAGCGCGATCGTCTGGTAACCGAAAGGTTGGAGGTTCGAGCGCACCCGGTGGTGGTGCGGCGCTTTTTTTTCTTTGGGCTGATAGCTTTGAAGATATGTTCTGATGGTGGTGAGAGTGGAGCACGACTGTCTCCGTGGCGCAATTGGCTAGCGCGATCGGCTGATAACCGAAAGGTTGGAGGTTGAGCCACCCGGGGACGGTGTGTCGTTTTTTTTCTTTGCGCTTATAGCTTTGAAGATATGTTCTGATGGTGGTGGGAGTGGAGCACGACTGCCTCCGTGGCGCAATTGGCTAGCGCGATCGGCTGTTGACCGAAAGGTTGGAGTTTCGAGCCCAACCGGTGGTTGTGCGGCGCTTTTTTTTCTTTGGGCTGATAGCTCTGAAGAATTGTTCTGACGGCGGTGAGAGCGGAGCACGACTGTCTCCGTGGCACAATTGGCTAGCGCGATTGCTGTTAACCGAAAGGTTGGAGTTTTGAGCCCCCCCCCCGGGAGAGGGCGTTGCTTTTTCTTTGCGCTGATAGCTTTGAAGATATGTTCCGATGGTGGTAAGAGTGGAGCGCGACTGTCTCCGTGGCGCGATCGGCTAGCGCGATCGTCTGTTAACCGAAAGGGAGGTTCGAGCGCACCCGGTGGTGGTGCGGCGCTTTTTTTTCTATGGGCTGATAGCTTTGAAGATATTTCTGATGGTGGTGAAGTGGAGCAGGACTGTCTCCGTGGCGAATTGGCTAGCGCGATCGGCGTGTTAACCGAAAGGTTGGAGGTTCGAGCCTCCGGGAGTGGTGAGTTGCTTTGTTTTCTTTGGGCTAATAGCTTTGAAGATATGTTCTGATGGTGGTGAGAGTGAAGCAGGACTGTCTTCGTGGCGCAATTGGGTAGCGCGTTCGGTCGTTAACCGAAAGGTTGGAGTTTCGAGCCCACCCGGTGGTGGTTCGGCGCTTTTTTTTGAGCTGATAGCTTTGAAGATATGTTCTGATGGTGGTGAGAGTGGTGCAGGATTGTCTCCGTTGCGCAATTGGCTAGCGCGATCGGCTGTTAACCGAAAGGTTGGAGTTTCGAGCCCTCCCGGGAGTGGTGTGTTGCTTTTTTCTTTGCACTGATAGCTTTGAAGATAGGTTCTGATGGTGGTGAGAGTGGAGCACGACTGTCTCCGTGGCGCGATTGGCTAGCGCAATCGTGTTAACCGAAAGGTGGAGGTTCGAGCCCCCCGGTGGTGGGCGGCGCTTTTTTTCTATGGCTATGCCTTAAGATATGTTCTAATGGTGGTGAGAGTGGAACAGGACTGTCTCCGTGGCGCAATTTCTAGCGCTAGCGCGATCGGCTGTTAATCGAAGGTTGGAGTTTCGAGCCCACCGGTGGTGGTGCGGCGCTTTTTTTTCTTTGCGCTGATAGCTTTGAAGATATGTTCTGATGGTGGTGAGAGTGGAGCACGACTGTCTCCGTGGCGCGATCGGCTAGCGCGATCGTCTGTTAACCGAAAGGTTGGAGGTTCGAGCCCACCCGGTGGTGATGCGGCGCTTTTTTTTCTTTGGGATGATAGCTTTGAAGATATTTTCTAAAGGTGGTGAGAGTGGAGAAGGACTGTCTTCGTGGCGAAATCGGGTAGCGCGTTCGGTCGTTAACCGAAAGGTTGGAGGTTCGAGCCCACCCGGTGGTGGTGCGGCGCTTTTTTTTCTTTAGGCTGATAGCTTTGAAGATAGTTCTGATGTGGTGAGAGTGGAGCATGACTGTCTCCGTGGCGCAAATGGCTAGCGCGATCGGCTGTTAACTGAAAGGTTGGAGGTTCGAGCCCTCCGGGAGTGGTGTGTGTTGCTTTTTTTTCTTTGGGTGATAGCTTTGAAGATATGTTCTGAGGTGGTGGTGAGAATGGAGCAGGACTGTCTCCGGGGCGCAATTGGCTAGCGCGATCAGCTGTTAACCGAAAGGTTGGAGGTTCGAGCCCTCCCGGGAGTGGTGTGTTGCTTTTTTTTCTTTGGGCAGATAGCTTTGAAGATATGTTCTGATGGTGGTGAGAGTGGAGCAGGACTGTCTCCGTGGCGCAATTGGGTAGCGCTTTCGGTCGTAACCGAAAGGTTGGAGGTTCGAGCGCACCCGGTGGTGGTGCGGCGCTCTTTTTCTATGGGCTGATAGCTTTGAAGATAGTTCTGATGTGGTGAGAGTGGAGTAGGACTGTCTCCATGGCGCAAATGGCTAGCACGATCGGCTGCTAACCGAAAGGATAGAGTTTCGAGCACTCCCGGGAGTGGTGTGTTGCTTTTTGTGGCCTGATAGCTTTGAAGATATGTTCTGATGGTGGGTGAGAGTGAAGCAGGACTGTCTCCGTTGCGCAATTGGCTAGCGCGATCGGCTGTTAACCGAAAGTTTGGAGTTTCCAGCCCTCCCGGGAGTGGTGTGTTGCTTTTTTTAGGCCTTATAGCTTGAAGATATGTTCTGATGGTGGTGAGAGTGGGAGCACGTCTGTCTCCGTGGCGCGATTCGCTAGCGCGATCGTCTGTTTAACCGAAGGTTGGAGGTTCGAGCCCACCCGATGGTGGTGCGGCGCTTTTTTTGTCTTTGGGATGATAGCTTGAAGATATGCTTCTGATAGTGGTGAGAGTGGAGAAAGGACTGTCTTCGTGCGAAATCGGGTAGCGCGTTCGGTCGTTAACCGAAGGTTGAGGTTCGAGCCCACCCGGGGACTGGTGTGGTTGCGTTTTTTTCTTTGCGCTGATAGCATTTGAAGATATGTTCTGATGGTGGTGAGAGTGAGCACGACTGCCTCCGTGCGCAATTGGCTAGCGCGATCGGCTGTTGACCGAAAGGTTGGAGTTTCGAGCCCACCGGTGGTGGTGCGGCGCTTTTTTTCTTTGGGTGATAGCTCTGAAGAATTGTTCTGACGGCGGTGAGAGCGGAGCACGACTGTCTCGTGGCACAATTGGCTAGCGCGATTGCTGTTAACTGAAAGGTTGGAGTTTTGAGCCCCCCCCCCCCGGGAGAGGTGTGTTGCTTTTTTCTTTGGCCTGATAGCTTTGAAGATATGTTCTGATGGTGGTGAGAGTGAAGCAGGACTGTCTCCGTGGCGCAATTGGCAAGCGCGTTCGGCCGTTAACCGAAAGGTTGGAGGTTCGAGCCCACCCGGTGGTGGTGCGGCGCTTTTTTTTCTTTGGGATGATAGCTTTGAAGATATGTTCTGATGGTGGTGAGAGTGGAGGAGGACTGTCTCCGTGGCGCAATTGGCTAGCGCGATCGGCTGTTAACCGAAAGGTTGGAGTTTCGAGCCCACCCGGTGGTGGTGCGGCGCTTTTTTTCCTTTGGGCTGATAGCTTTGAAGATAATGTTCTGATGGTGGTTAGAGTGGTTAGCAGGACTGATCTCCGTGGCGCAATGGCTAGCGCGATCGGCTGTTAACCGAAAGGTTGGAGGTTTGAGCCCAGCCGGAGACGGTGTGGCGCTTTTTTTTTCTTTGCGCTGATAGCTTTGAAGATATTGTAACGGATATAACAACCTCACAACCGGGACGTCCTATTTACAAGGTTTAATAAGGGCGAACTTGTGCCCAAAGCCAAAAGAACTACACAGTAGCTGGGAGAAAGCAGCGAACGCTCGTCGTCCTCTTCTTCTCTTCTTTTCCGCTGCTCGGTAGCAGCTCGTGCACAGGCTGGGCCGGCTCGTGCCTTCCGGCGGGCTTCATGAGTCGTAGCGATGCCGTCAGCGTTCCTCTTTTAACAACGTCTGCGTTGTACTGCGCCTTAACAATTCCTCGTGGCATTATCCCCCCTCTCAAGCGGCATCGCCCCGATGCTTGCGATGAGGCTGTTTTTTTTTTGTGTGTGCAAGTTTGTAAAAATGAGGTTGCAGTACGTCAAGGTATTGGGGTGGCTAGGTTTGGAATCGGTCGTAGTACGGTTTCATCCGTACAATGTGTACACGCTCCGTGGGATTGCGTCGCCTCGAATGCAGGTGGCCTGCAGGCTTGACTTCGTAGACGAGGTCATTGTGTCGCTGTACGATCTCGTAGGGGCCAAAATACCGTGAAATGAGTTTTTCGGAGAGGCCTCGTCGTCGTACTGGAGTCCATATCCACACTTTGTCGCCAACGTCATATCGCGTGTCAAGTCTTCCTCGGTTGTAGCGGTCGGCATCGATGCGGTGTTGGTGGCGTATTCGGTATCTTGCTAACTGGCGGGCTTCTTCCGCTCTTTGTAGAAAGTCGTCAAGATCGGGGGGGTAGTCATCTTGGTCTATTGGTAACATAGCATCCAGTGTTGTGGTAACAGCACGACCGTAAACTAGTTCAAATGGGGTGATTTTGGTGGTCTCTTGCACAGCCGTATTGTAGGCGAAAGTGACGTATGGTAAAATTTCGTCCCACTTTTTGTGCTCGACATCCACATACATGGATATCATGTCCGCTAAAGTTCTGTTAAGGCGTTCGGTCAGGCCATTGCATTGAGGATGATATGCAGTGGTTTTCCTATGAACAGTGTGAGTCATGTTGAGCAGGCACTTCAAAAGTTGCGCCGTGAAAGCCGTTCCGCGATCGGTGATTACAACCGTTGGAGCGCCATGTCGCAGGACTATTTTGTGTACGAAGAATTGGGCCACTTCTGCTGCCGTTCCTCGTTCCAAAGAGTCTGTTTCGGCGTATCTAGTTAAATAATCAGTGGCCACAACGATCCATTTCTTGCCGAGTAAAGATGTCGGGAAGGGTCCAAGGAGGTCCATTCCAACTTGGCGGAAAGGCGCTTTCGGTGGATCTATAGGTTGTAGAAGGCCCGCTGGTTTAGAACGTGGTGTTTTTCGTCTTTGGCACTCGCGGCATGTTTTGACGTAGTGTTGCACTGAAGCTAGTAGCTTGGGCCAATAATAATGGAGACTGATCCTTGCAAGCGTTCGCGTCACACCCAAATGTCCAGATGTGGGCTCATCGTGACACGCTCGAAGTATTTCTTGTCGCATAGTTGCTGGAACGACAAGCAGGAACTTTTCGCGGTTGGGCTTGAAGTTTCTCTTGTAGAGAACGTTTCCTCGGAGGCAGAACAATGCGAGGCTTCGAGAAAATATACGGGGTACTTGTACGTCAATTCCTTGCAGGTGTTCGATAAGCGGGAGTAATTCTTTGTCTGTACGTTGGAGTTCGGCTATTTGAGTGGTCTCGACAATTCCTACGAACGGAAAGTCGTCTTCTTCTGATAGTGGTGTGTCTGTAGGAGCCCGTGACAAACAGTCGGCATCGGTATGTTTTTTGCCAGATCGGTATACGCACGGTTATATCGTATTCTTGCAGTCTGAGGCTCCACCTTGCTAGTCGTCCAGATGGTTCCTTTATGTTCGCCAGCCAGCAAAGCGCATGGTGATCGCTGACTGCCTTGAATGGTCTACCATATAGGTACGGCCGAAATTTACTGATGGCCCAGACGACGGCAAGGCATTCTTTTTCCGTGGCCGAATAGTTTGTCTCTGCTTTTGTTAGAGTCCGACTGGCATAAGCTATCACTTTTTCTTCACCTTTCTGCCACTGTATTAGAACGCATCCAAGGCCGATGTTACTGGCATCTGTGTGTATTTCCGTGTCGGCTGTCTCATCAAAGTGAGAAAGAATCGGGGGGTTTTCTAACCTCTTTCTCAATTCGTTGAAGGCGCTTTGTTGCTCGTTTTGCCACTGGAAAGGCACATCTTCTCTCGTAAGTCTCGTTAAGGGTTCTGCGATCTTTGAAAAATTTCTCACAAATCGTCTATAGTACGCACATAGACCTAGAAATCTCCGTACTGACTTTTTGTCTGTTGGCACCGGAAACCTTGCGACGGCGGCCGTCTTATCAGGATCAGGGCGAACACCTTGGGCGCTGACGACATGCCCAAGAAAACGAAGCTCTTCGAAAGCTAATCGGCACTTCTCTGGCTTGATTGTCAAATCTGCCGAACGGATTGCCTCTAACACTGACCGAAGGCGCTTGATGTGCTCCTCAAATGTAGCCGCGAAGATGACCACGTCGTCTAGGTACACTAGGCAACACTGCCACTTCAATCCGGAAAGCACAGTGTCCATCATGCGTTGGAACGTTGCCGGCGCACAACAGAGACCAAACGGGAGAGCCTTAAATTCGTAAAGTCCGTCCGGGGTAACAAAAGCAGTCTTTTCGCGATCACGTTCATCAACCTCGATCTGCCAGTATCCACTTTTCAGATCTAGTGATGAGAAGAACTTGGCACACCGAAGTCGATCTAACGTGTCGTCGATGCGTGGAAGGGGATATACATCCCGTTTAGTCACAGCATTCAGTTTCCTGTAGTCGACACAAAACCGTAGCGTGTTATCCTTCTTCTTGACAAGCACCACGGGAGATGACCACGGGCTGTTAGAAGGCTGGATAACATCATCTTCAAGCATTTCTCGTACCTGCTTCTTGATGACTTCCCTTTCCTTAGGGGAAACACGATACGGGTGCTGGCATACCGGCCTGGTTGTCTCGTCCGTTATGATCCTGTGTTTTGTAATGCTCGTGCGCCGTACCTTTGAACTGTTGGAGAAACAGCTGCCAAATTCCCGCACGAGGTCGTATAGCTGTTGACGTTGAATCTCTGAAAGATTAGGATTTACGTATATTGTGTCGCAGGCATCAGATGGAAGTTTCACATTCGGTGACGTCGTTTCAAGACTGCATATTTCTGTCACTTCACAGAACTCATGAAGAAACGCTATTGCCGTCCCTTTTGCGATGTGCTGGAATTCGTTACCGAAATTCGTCAAGAGGATGTCTGTGCACCCGTTTCGCAGCTGGATAATCCCTCGTGCCACACAAACGCCTCTTTTCAAGAAAACATCCACGTTGCTCTCCGCCACACCCTCGTAGTCGCTGAATGCATCATTATGCACGAGAACCATTATACTGCTCCGTGGCGGTACAGTCACATCATCGTCGACGACGCGCAGTGGAGTGGTACATCGTTCATCTGATCGTGCTACCTTTAAAGCTTGCTCCGTCGAAAAGGACACGCTCGACCTCTGTAAATTGATAATCGCACCATTAGCTTGTAGGAAATCCATTCCCAGTATCACTTCCCTCGAGCACACAGGCAGGACGACAAAGTCACCGACGTAAGTGAAGCCCCGTATCATGACCCTTGCGGTACATCGGCCGGAAGGGGTTATGAGGTGACCACCTGCAGTACGTACTTGAGGTCCACCCCATTCGGTCAGAACTTTCTTGAGTCGCTTCGCTAATTCGTAACTTATCACAGAATAATCCGCACCAGTATCGATCAAAGCATTGAGCTCTAGTCCGTCAATCACCAACGGCAAGTCTGAAGTAATTTTCTCTGTACTGCACTCCTTTACCTGGAAACAGTCGTCGTTATCAGGCTCGTACCGCAGTGGAGGATCTTCACATCCCAAGTCGCCAGCGGCCTCGCCTCCACAGGTCGCCCTCTTCAGTTTCCCGGATTTGGGCTAGGCGAACGCTGCCTAGACGTGCTTGGGAAGGGACGTGGGCTAGACGAGCGGTAGCGCATAGGGGATGGTGAGCGTGGTTGATGACGACGAGGCGGGTCAAATTCCCGACGTGAGCATAGGTATTCTTCAATCTCGGAAGGTCTTTCGCCGTTTCGCGGACACGGTGCATTGATGGCGAATCCCCTAAGACCAGCTTGACGATATCGGCAGAATCGGTACAGGTGGCCAGCCTCTCCACAGTGGAAACACAAGGGCCTACGTGTGGCATCTCGCCACACATCGCTCTTCCGTGGCATCATCTCTCTCGCACGAGGTGGAGTGCGTGTTGCCTCTACGATTTCAGGCGGGCTGCGCATTGTCTGCACATAAGTACTTGGTGTCTCGATCGGCGAACAGTGCAGAGTAGGTCGCCTGAGCACCTCGGAGTACGTTACCGCCCGTCGTGTCGCCGGCACATCACTCCGCGGCTCCCGCATGGCCTGTCGAATTTCGTCTCGGACAACTTCAGCAAGAGACAGCTCGGGGGTGACATCAGGTGACTGCAGTTTCCTTAATTCTTCCCTGACAACAGACCGGACGAGCTCGCGCAATGTGTCAAGATTATCCACGACGCCTGCTGAGTAGACTCCTGCGGATGCACCGGCTACGTCGCGGTTGTACTGTCGGGCTCTCTGCTGAAGCGTCGTTTCGATGGTTGTTGCTTCCGACCGAAACTCAGCAACAGTACGGGGCGGATTGCGGATGAGTCCCGCGAACAATTCTTGCTTTACCCCGTGCATGAGGTGGCGCACTTTCTTGTCTTCCGTCATGCCAGGATCAGCTCGCTTGAAAAGGCGGGACATGTCTTCGATGTACATCGCGACAGTTTCGTTCGTTCGTTGAATCCGTGTGCGGAGAGCTGCTTCCGCCTTTTCCCGGCGATCACTGTTGGCGAACGTACTCAGTAGCTGCCGCCGAAACTCTTGCCACGACGTCAGAGATGCCTCGTGGTTTTCGTACCACACTCGTGCAGAGTCTTCCAACGCAATGTAGACGTTACGCAGCTTGCCTTCCTCGTTCCACTGATTTAGATTTCCCACTCTCTCGAAATGCTCTAACCAGTCTTCGGCGTCCTCGTATGGGTCACCATGAAACACCTTTGGGATGACCGGTTGGCTTACGATGAGTTGTGCCGGCGTAACTTGGCTCGTCATGGTGGTGGCGGCGCTTGTCTCCGTCACCGATGCCCTTGATACAGAAGGGAGTGGCCCAAATTCTGGCAACTCTCCTCGGATACGGCGGCTGACTCGTTGGTGCACCGGTGTAAGCTCCACTGGTTGCGGCTGGTCAGTGCTTGGACTTCGCTCTTGCGTGGGGCTCGGAATCATGTACCCAGGCTCCTCCACCAGAAAATGTAACGGATATAACAACCTCACAACCGGGACGTCCTATTTACAAGGTTTAATAAGGGCGAACTTGTGCCCAAAGCCAAAAGAACTACACAGTAGCTGGGAGAAAACAGCGAACGCTCGTCGTCCTCTTCTTCTCTTCTTTTCCGCTGCTCGGTAGCAGCTCGTGCACAGGCTGGGCCGGCTCGTGCCTTCCGGCGGGCTTCATGAGTCGTAGCGATGCCGTCAGCGTTCCTCTTTTAACAACGTCTGCGTTGTACTGCGCCTTAACAATTCCTCGTGGCAATATGTTCTGATGGTGGTGAGAGTGGAGCACGACTGTCCCCGTGGTGCGATCGGCTAGCGCGATCGTCTGTTAACCGAAAGGTTGGAGGTTCGAGCCCACCCGGTGGTGGTGCGGCGCTTTTTTTTCTTTGGGATGATAGCTTTGAAGATATGTTCTGAAGGTGGTGAGAGTGGAGCAGGACTGTCTTCGTGGCGAAATTGGGTAGCGTGTTCGGCCGTTAACCGAAAGGTTGAAGGTTCGAGCCCACCCGGTGGTGGTGCGGCGCTTTTTTTTCTTTAGGCTGATAGCTTTGAAGATATGTTCTGATGATGGTGGTGAGAGTGGAGCAGGACTGTCTCCGTGGCGAAATTGGCTAGCGCGATCGGCTGTTAACCGAAAGGTTGGAGGTTCGAGCCCTCCCGGGAGTGGTGAGTTGCTTTTTTCTTTGCGCTGATAGCTTTGAAGATATGTTCTTTTGGTGGTGAGAGTGGAGCACGAATGTCTCCGTGGCGCGATCGGCTAGCGCGATCGTCTGTTAACCGAGAGGTTGGAGGTTCGAGCCCGCCCGGTAGTGGTGTGTTGCTTTTTTCTTTGCGCTGATAGCTTTGAAGATATGTTCTGATGGTGGTGAGAGTGGAGCACGACTGTCTCCGTGGCCCAATTGGCTAGCGCGATCGGCTGTTACCCGAAACGTTGGAGGTTCAAGCCCACCCGGTGGTGGTGCGGCGCTTTTTTTCTATGGCCTGATAGCTTTGAAGATATGTTCTAATGGTGGTGAGAGCGGAGCACGACTGTCTCCGTTGCGCAATTGGCTAGCGCGATCGGCTGTTAACCGAAAGGTTGGAGTTTTGAGCCCCCACCCGGGGGTGGTGTGTCGTTTTTTTTTCTTTGCGCTGATAGCTTTGAAGATATGTTCTGATGGTGGTGAGAGTGGAGCACGACTGTCCTCCGTGGCGCAATTGGCTAGCGCGATCGGCTGTTAACCGAAAGGTTGGAGGTTCGAGCTCTCCCGGAGTGGTGTGTTGCTTTTTTCTTTGTGCTGATAGCTTTGAAGATATGTTCTGTTGGTGGTGAGAGTGGAGCACGAATATCTCCGTGGCGCAATTGGCTAGCGCGATCGGCTGTTAACCGAAAGGTTGGAGGTTCGAGCCCTCCCGGGAGTGGTGTGTTGCTTTTTTTTCTTTGGGCTGATAGCTTTGAAGATATGTTCTGATGGTGGTGAGAGTAGAGCAGGACTGTCTCCGTGGCGCAATTGGGTAGCGCTTTCGGTCGTTAACCGAAAGGTTGGAGGTTCGAGCCCACTCGGTGGTGGTGCGGCGCTCTTTTTTCTATGGGCTGATAGCTTTGAAGATATGTTCTGATGGTGGTGAGAGTGGAGTAGGACTGTCTCCATGGCGCAAATGGCTAGCACGATCGGCTGTTAACCGAAAGGTTGGAGTTTCGAGCCCTCCCGGGAGTGGTGTGTTGCTTTTTTTGGCCTGATAGCTTTGAAGATATGTTCTGATGGTGGTGAGAGTGGAGCAGGACTGTCTCCGTGGCGCATTTGGCTAGCACGATCGGCTGTTAACCGAAAGGTTGGAGTTTCGAGCCCACCCGGTAGTGGTGTGTTGCTTTTTTCTTTGCGCTGATAGCTTTGAAGATATGTTCTGATTGTGGTGAGAGTGGAAGCATGACTGTCTCCATGGCGCAATTGGCTAGCGCGATCGGCTGTTAACCGAAAGGTTGGAGGTTCCAGCCCTCACGGGAGTGATGTGTTGCTTTTTTTTAGCCTGATAGCTTTGAAGATATGTTCTGATGGTGGTGAGAGTGGAGCACGTCTGTCTCCGTGGCGCGATCGGCTAGCGCGATCGTCTGTTAACCGAAAGGTTGGAGTTTCGAGCCCACCCCGTGGTGGTGCGGCGCTTTTTTTTCTTTGGGCTGATAGCTTTGAAGATATGTTCTGATGGTGGTGAGAGTGGAGCACGACTGTCTTCGTGGCGCAATTGGCTAGCGCGATCGGCTGATAACCGAAAGGTTGGAGGTTTGAGCCCACCCGGGGACGGTGTGTCGTTTTTTTTTCTTTGCGCTGATAGCTTTGAAGATATGTTCTGATGGTGGTGAGAGTGGAGCACGACTGCCTCCGTGGCGCAATTGGCTAGCGCGATCGGCTGTTGACCGAAAGGTTGGAGTTTCGAGCCCAACCGGTGGTTGTGCGGCGCTTCTTTTTCTTTGGGCTGATAGCTCTGAAGATATGTTCTGATGGTGGTGAGAGTGGAGCAGGACTGTCTCCGTGGCGCAATTGGCTAGCGCGATCGGCTGTTAACCGAAAGGTTGGAGGTTCGAGCCCACCCGGGAGTGGTGGGTTGCTTTTTTTCTTTGCGCTGATAGCTTTGAAGATATGTTCTGATGGTGGTGAGAGTGGAGCACGGACTGTCTCCGTGGCGCAATTGGCTAGCGCGATCGGCTGTTAACCGAAAGGTTGGAGGTTCGAGCCCACCCGGTGGTGGTGCGGCGCTTTTTTTCTTTGGGCTGATAGCTTTGAAGATATGTTCTGATGGTGGTGAGAGTGGAGCACGACTGTCTCCGTGGCGCAATTGGCTAGCGCGATCGGCTGTTAACCGAAAGGTTGGAGGTTCGAGCCCTCCCGGGAGTGGTGTGGCGCTTTTTTTCTTTGGCTGATAGCTTTGAAGATATGTTCTGATGGTGGTGAGAGTGGAGCAGGACTGTCTTCGTGGCGCAATTGGCTAGCGCGATCGGCTGTTAACCGAAAGGTTGGAGGTTCGAGCCCACCCGGTGGTGGTGCGGCGCTTTTTTTTCTTTGGCTGATAGCTTTGAAGATATGTTCTGATGGTGGTGAGAGTGGAGCAGGACTGTCTCCGTGGCGCAATTGGCTAGCGCGATCGGCTGTTAACCGAAAGGTTGGAGTTTCGAGCCCTCCCGGGGTGGTGTGTTGCGTTTTTTTCTTTGCGCTGATAGCTTTGAAGATATGTTCTGATGGTGGTGAGAGTGGAGCACGACTGTCTCCGTGGCGCAATTGGCTAGCGCGATCGGCTGTTAACCGAAAGGTTGGAGGTTCGAGCCCACCCGGTGTGGTGCGGCGCTTTTTTTTCTTGGCTGATAGCTTTGAAGATATGTTCTGATGGTGGTGAGAGTGGAGCAGGACTGTCTCCGTGGCGCAATTGGCTAGCGCGATCGGCTGTTAACCGAAAGGTTGGAGGTTCGAGCCCACCCGGGGAGGGGTGTGTTGCTTTTTTTCTTTGCGCTGATAGCTTTGAAGATATGTTCTGATGGTGGTGAGAGTGGAGCACGACTGTCTCCGTGCGCGATCGGCTGCGCGGATCGTCTGTAACGGAAAGGTTGGAGGTTCGAGCCCACCCGGTGTGGTGCGGCGCTTTTTTCTTTAGGGCTGATAGCTTGAAGATATGTTCTGATGGTGGTGATAGTGGAGCAGGACTGTCTCCTGGCGCAATTGGCTAGCGCGATCGGCTGTTAACTGAACGGTTGGAGGTTCGAGCCCTCCCGGGGAGTGGTGGGTGCTTTTTTCTTTGGGCTGATAGCTTTGGAAGATATGTTCTGAGTGGTGGTGAGAGTGGAGCAGGACTGTCTCCGTGGCGCAATTGGCTACGGCGATCGGCTGTTAACCGAAAGGTTGAGTTTCGAGCCCACCCGTGTGGTGCGCGCGTTTTTTTTCTTTGGCTGAGAGCTTTGAAGATATGTCTCTGATGGTGGTGAGAGTGGAGCACGACTGTCTCCGTGGCGCAATTGGCTAGCGCGATCGGCTGTTAACCGAAAGGTTGGAGGTTCGAGCCCTCCCGGGAGTGGTGTGTTGCTTTTTTTTCTTTGGGCTGATAGCTTTGAAGATATGTTCTGATGGTGGTGAGAGTGGAGCAGGACTGTCTCCGTGGCGCAATTGGCTAGCGCGATCGGCTGTTAACCGAAAGGTTGGAGGTTCGAGCCCACCCGGTGGTGGTGCGGCGCTTTTTTTCTTGGGCTGATAGCTTTGAAGATATGTTCTGATGGTGGTGAGAGTGGAGCAGGACTGTCTCCGTGGCGCAATTGGCTAGCGCGATCGGCTGTTAACCGAAAGGTTGGAGTTTCGAGCCCTCCCGGGAGTGGTGTGTTGCTTTTTTCTTTGCGCTGATAGCTTTGAAGATATGTTCTGATGGTGGTGAGAGTGGAGCACGACTGTCTCCGTGGCGCAATTGGCTAGCGCGATCGGCTGTTAACCGAAAGGTTGGAGGTTCGAGCCCACCCAGGTGTGTGCGGCGCTTTTTTTTCTGTGGGATGATAGCTTGAAGATATGTTTCTGATGGTGGTGAGAGTGAGCACGACTGTCTCAGTGGCGCAATTGGCTAGCGCGATCGGCTGTTAACCGAAAAGTTGGAGTTTCGAGCCTACCCACGGTGGTGTGCGGCGATTTTTCTTTGGGCTGATAGCTTTGAGATATGTTTCTGAGTGGTGGTGAGAGTGGAGCAGGACTGTCTCCGTGGCGCAAATTGGCTAGCGCGATCGCTGTTAACCGAAAAGGTTGGAGGTTCGAGCCCACCCGTGGTGGTTGCGGCGCTTTTTTTTCTTTGGGCTATAGCTTTGAAAGATATTTCTGAGTGGTGAGAGTGAGCAGGACTGTCTCCGTGGCGCAATGGGCTAGCGCGATCGGCTGTTAACCGAAAGGTGGAGGTTCGAGCCCACCCGGTGGTGGTGCGCGCTTTTTTTTCTTGGGCTGATAGCTTTGAAGATATGTTCTGATGGTGGTGAGAGTGGAGCAGGACTGTCTCCGTGGCGCAATTGGCTAGCGCGATCGGCTGTTAACCGAAAGGTTGGAGGTTCGAGCCCACCCGGTGGTGGTGCGGCGCTTTTTTTCTTTGGGCTGATAGCTTTGAAGATATGTTCTGATGGTGGTGAGAGTGGAGCAGGACTGTCTCCGTGGCGCAATTGGCTAGCGCGATCGGCTGTTAACCGAAAGGTTGGAGGTTCGAGCCCTCCCGGGAGTGGTGCGGTTGCTTTTTTCTTTGCGCTGATAGCTTTGAAGATATGTTCTGATGGTGGTGAGAGTGGAGCACGACTGTCTCCGTGGCGCAATTGGCTAGCGCGATCGGCTGTTAACCGAAAGGTTGGAGGTTCGAGCCCTCCCGGGAGTGGTGTGTTGCTTTTTTTCTTTGCGCTGATAGCTTTGAAGATATGTTCTGATGGTGGTGAGAGTGGAGCACGACTGTCTCCGTGGCGCAATTGGCTAGCGCGATCGGCTGTTACCGAAAGGTTGGAGGTTCGAGCCCACCCGGTGGTGGTGCGGCGCTTTTTTTTCTTTGGCCTGATAGCTTTGAAGATATGTTCTGATGGTGGTGAGAGTGGAGCACGACTGTCTCCGTTGCGCAATTGGCTAGCGCGATCGGCTGTTAACCGAAAGGTTGGAGGTTTCGAGCCCACCCGGTGTGGTGTGGCGCTTTTTTTTCTTTGGGCTGATAGCTTTGAAGATATGTTCTGATGGTGGTGAGAGTGGAGCAGGACTGTCTCCGTGGCGCAATTGGCTAGCGCGATCGGCTGTTAACCGAAAGGTTGGAGTTTCGAGCCCACCCGGTGGTGGTGCGCGCTTCTTTTCTTTGGGCTGATAGCTCTGAAGATATGTTCTGACTGGTGGTGAGAGCGGAGCAGGACTGTCTCCGTGGCGCAATTGGCTAGCGCGATCGGCTGTTAACCGAAAGGTTGGAGGTTCGAGCCCTCCCGGGAGTGGTGAGTTGCTTTTTTTCTTTGGGCTGATAGCTTTGAAGATATGTTCTGATGGTGGTGAGAGTGGAGCAGACTGTCTTCCGTGGCGCAATTGGCTAGCGCGTATCGGTCTGTTAACCGAAAGGTTGGAGGTTCGAGCCCACCCGGTGGTGGTGCGGCGCTTTTTTTTTGGGCTGATAGCTTTGAAGATATGTTCTGATGGTGGTGAGAGTGGAGCAGGACTGTCTCCGTGGCGCAATTGGCTAGCGCGATCGGCTGTTAACCGAAAGGTTGGAGGTTCGAGCCCACCCGGGAGTGGTGTGTTGCTTTTTTCTTTGCGCTGATAGCTTTGAAGATATGTTCTGATGGTGGTGAGAGTGGAGCACGACTGTCTCCGTGGCGCAATGGCTAGCGCGATCGGCTGTTAACCGAAAGGTTGGAGGTTCGAGCCCTCCCGGGAGTGGTGTGTTGCTTTTTTCTTTGCGCTGATAGCTTTGAAGATATGTTCTGATGGTGGTGAGAGTGGAGCAGGACTGTCTCCGTGGCGCAATTGGCTAGCGCGATCGGCTGTTAACCGAAAGGTTGGAGGTTCGAGCCCACCCGGTGGTGGTGCGGCGCTTTTTTCTTTGGGCTGATAGCTTTGAAGATATGTTCTGATGGTGGTGAGAGTGGAGCAGGACTGTCTCCGTGGCGCAATTGGCTAGCGCGATCGGCTGTTAACCGAAAGGTTGGAGGTTCGAGCCCCCCGGTGGTGGTGCGGCGCTTTTTTTCTTTGGGCTGATAGCTTTGAAGATATGTTCTGATGGTGGTGAGAGTGGAGCAGGACTGTCTCCGTGGCGCAATTGGCTAGCGCGATCGGCTGTTAACCGAAAGGTTGGAGGTTTCGAGCCCACCCGGTGGTGGTGCGGCGCTTTTTTTTCTTTGGGCTGATAGCTTTGAAGATATGTTCTGATGGTGGTGAGAGTGGAGCACGACTGTCTCCGTGGCGCAATTGGCTAGCGCGATCGGCTGTTAACCGAAAAGGTTGGAGGTTCGAGCCCCCCGGTGGTGGTGCGTCGCTTTTTTTCTTTGGCTGATAGCTTTGAAGATATGTTCTGATGGTGGTGAGAGTGGAGCAGGACTGTCTCCGTGGCGCAATTGGCTAGCGCGATCGGCTGTTAACCGAAAGGTTGGAGGTTCGAGCCCACCCGGTGGTGGTGCGGCGCTTTTTTTCTTTGGGCTGATAGCTTTGAAGATATGTTCTGATGGTGGTGAGAGTGGAGCAGGACTGTCTCCATGGCGCAATTGGCTAGCGCGATCGGCTGTTAACCGAAAGGTGGAGGTTCGAGCCCTCCCGGGTGTGGTGCTGGCGCTTTTTTTTCTTTGGGCTGATAGCTTTGAAGATATGTTCTGATGGTGGTGAGAGTGGAGCAGACTGTCTCCGTGGCGCAATTGGCTAGCGCGATCGGCTGTTAACCGAAAGGTTGGAGTTTCGAGCCCCCCGGTGAGTGGTGTGGCTTTTTTTTCTTGCGCTGATAGCTTTGAAGATATGTCTGATGTGGTGAGAGTGGAGCAGGACTGTCTCCGTGGCGCAATTGGCTAGCGCGATCGGCTGTTAACCGAAAAGGTTGGAGGTTCGAGCCCACGCGGTGGTGGTGCGGCGCTTTTTTTTCTTTGGGCTGATAGCTTTGAAGATATGTTCTGATGGTGGTGAGAGTGGAGCAGGACTGTCTCCGTGGCGCAATTGGCTAGCGCGATCGGCTGTTAACCGAAAGGTTGGAGGTTCGAGCCCACCCGGTGGTGGTGCGGCGCTTTTTTTCTTTGGGCTGATAGCTTTGAAGATATGTTCTGATGGTGGTGAGAGTGGAGCAGGACTGTCTCCGTGGCGGAAGTGGCTAGCGCGATCGGCTGTTAACCGAAAGGTTGGAGGTTCGAGCCCACCCGAGAGTGGCGTGTTGCTTTTTTCTTTGCGCTGATAGCTTTGAAGATATGTTCTGATGGTGGTGGGAGTGGAGCACGACTGTCTCCGTGGCGCAATTGGCTAGCGCGATCGGCTGTTACCGAAAGGTTGGAGGTTCGAGCCCACCGGTGGTGGTGCGGCGCTTTTTTTTCTTTAGGGCTGATAGCTTGAAGATATGTTCTGATGGTGGTGAGAGTGGAGCAGCGACTGTCTCCGTGGCGCAATTGGCTAGCGCGATCGGCTGTTAACCGAAAGGTTGGAGGTTCGAGCCCACCCGGTGGTGGTGCGGCGCTTTTTTTCTTGGGCTGATAGCTTTGAAGATATGTTCTGATGGTGGTGAGAGTGGAGCAGGACTGTCTCCGTGGCGCAATTGGCTAGCGCGATCGGCTGTTAACCGAAAGGTTGGAGGTTCGAGCCCACCCGGTGGTGGTGCGGCGCTTTTTTTCTTTGGGCTGATAGCTTTGAAGATATGTTCTGATGGTGGTGAGAGTGGAGCAGGACTGTCTCCGTGGCGCAATTGGCTAGCGCGATCGGCTGTTAACCGAAAGGTTGGAGGTTCGAGCCCCCGGAGTGGTGGTGCGGCGCTTTTTTTTCTTTGCGCTGATAGCTTTGAAGATATGTTCTGATGGTGGTGAGAGTGGAGCAGGACTGTCTCCGTGGCGCAATTGGCTAGCGCGATCGGCTGTTAACCGAAAAGGTTGGAGGTTCGAGCCCACCCGGTGGTGGTGCGGCTGCTTTTTTTCTTTGGGCTGATAGCTTTGAAGATATGTTCTGATGGTGGTGAGAGTGGAGCACGACTGTCTCCGTGGCGCAATTGGCTAGCGCGATCGGCTGTTAACCGAAAGGTTGGAGGTTCGAGCCCACCCGGTGGTGGTGCTGCGCTTTTTTTTCTTTGGCTGATAGCTTTGAAGATATGTTCTGATGGTGGTGAGAGTGAGCAGGACTGTCTCCGTGGCGCAATTGGCTAGCGCGATCGGCTGTTAACCGAAAGGTTGGAGGTTCGAGCCCACCCGGTGGTGGTGCGGCGCTTTTTTTCTTTGGGCTGATAGCTTTGAAGATATGTTCTGATGGTGGTGAGAGTGGAGCAGGACTGTCTCCGTGGCGCAATTGGCTAGCGCGATCGGCTGTTACCGAAAGGTTGGAGTTTCGAGCCCACCCGGTGGTGGTGCGGCGCTTTTTTTCTTTGGGCTGATAGCTTTGAAGATATGTTCTGATGGTGGTGAGAGTGGAGCAGGACTGTCTCCGTGGCGCAATTGGCTAGCGCGATCGGCTGTTAATACGAAAGGTTGGAGTTTCGAGCCCACCCGGAGTGGTGTGTCGCTTTTTCTCTTCTTTGCGTGATAGCTTTGAAGATATGTTCTGATGGTGGTGAGAGTGGAGCACGACTGTCTCCGTGGCGCAGATCGGCTAGCGCGATCGGCTGTTAACCGAAAGGTTGGAGGTTCGAGCCCACCCGGGTGGTGGTGCGGCGCTTTTTTTCTTTGGGCTGATAGCTTTGAAGATATGTTCTGAAGGTGGTGAGAGTGGAGCAGGACTGTCTCCGTGGCGCAATTGGCTAGCGCGATCGGCCGTTAACCGAAAGGTTGGAGGTTCGAGCCCACCCGGTGGTGGTGCGGCGCTTTTTTTTCTTTGGGCTGATAGCTTTGAAGATATGTTCTGATGGTGGTGAGAGTGGAGCAGGACTGTCTCCGTGGCGCAATTGGCTAGCGCGATCGGCTGTTAACCGAAAGGTTGGAGGTTCGAGCCCCCCGGGGTGGTGCGGTCGCTTTTTTTCTTTGGGCTGATAGCTTTGAAGATATGTTCTGATGGTGGTGAGAGTGGAGCACGACTGTCTCCGTGGCGCAATTGGCTAGCGCGATCGGCTGTTAACCGAAAGGTTGGAGGTTCGAGCCCACCCGGTGGTGGTGTGTGCCTTTTTTCTTTGCGCTGATAGCTTTGAAGATATGTTCTGATGGTGGTGAGAGTGGAGCACGACTGTCTCCGTGGCGCAATTGGCTAGCGCGATCGGCTGTTAACCGAAAGGTTGGAGGTTCGAGCCCACCCGGTGGTGGTGCGGCGCTTTTTTTTCTTTGGCTGATAGCTTTGAAGATATGTTCTGAATGGTGGTGAGAGTGGAGCAGGACTGTCTCCGTGGCGCAATTGGCTAGCGCGATCGGCTGTTAACCGAAAGGTTGGAGTTTCGAGCCCACCGGTGAGTGGTGTGGGCGCTTTTTTTCTTTGGGCTGATAGCTTTGAAGATATGTTCTGATGGTGGTGAGAGTGGAGCAGGACTGTCTCCGTGGCGCAATTGGCTAGCGCGATCGGCTGTTAACCGAAAGGTTGGAGGTTCGAGCCCACCCGGTGGTGGTGCGGCGCTTTTTTTCTTTGGGCTGATAGCTTTGAAGATATGTTCTGATGGTGGTGAGAGTGGAGCAGGACTGTCTCCGTGGCGCAATTGGCTAGCGCGATCGGCTGTTAACCGAAAGGTTGGAGGTTCGAGCCCACCCGGTGGTGGTGCGGCGCTTTTTTTTCTTTGGGCTGATAGCTTTGAAGATATGTTCTGATGGTGGTGAGAGTGGAGCAGGACTGTCTCCGTGGCGCAATTGGCTAGCGCGATCGGCTGTTAACCGAAAGGTTGGAGGTTCGAGCCCTCCCGGGAGTGGTGTGTTGCTTTTTTTCTTTGCGCTGATAGCTTTGAAGATATGTTCTGATGGTGGTGAGAGTGGAGCAGGACTGTCTCCGTGGCGCAATTGGCTAGCGCGATCGGCTGTTAACCGAAAGGTTGGAGGTTCGAGCCCACCCGGTGGTGGTGCGGCGCTTTTTTTCTTGGGCTGATAGCTTTGAAGATATGTTCTGATGGTGGTGAGAGTGGAGCAGGACTGTCTCCGTGGCGCAATTGGCTAGCGCGATCGGCTGTTAACCGAAAGGTTGGAGGTTCGAGCCCTCCCGGGAGTGGTGTGTTGCTTTTTTTTCTTTGCGGCTGATAGCTTTGAAGATATGTTCTGATGGTGGTGAGAGTGGAGCACGACTGTCTCCGTGGCGCAATTGGCTAGCGCGATCGGCTGTTAACCGAAAGGTTGGAGGTTCGAGCCCACCCGGTGGTGGTGCGGCGCTTTTTTTTCTTGGGCTGATAGCTTGAAGATATGTTCTGATGGTGGTGAGAGTGGAGCAGGACTGTCTCCGTGGCGCAATTGGCTAGCGCGATCGGCTGTTAACCGAAAGGTTGGAGGTTCGAGCCCTCCCGGAGTGGTGTGTTGCTTTTTTTCTTTGGGCTGATAGCTTTGAAGATATGTTCTGATGGTGGTGAGAGTGGAGCAGGACTGTCTCCGTGGCGCAATTGGCTAGCGCGATCGGCTGTTAACCGAAAGGTTGGAGGTTCGAGCCCTACCCGGTAGTGGTGTGTTGCTTTTTTTTCTTTGGGCTGATAGCTTTGAAGATATGTTCTGATGGTGGTGAGAGTGGAGCAGGACTGTCTCCGTGGCGCAATTGGCTAGCGCGATCGGCTGTTAACCGAAAGGTTGGAGGTTCGAGCCCACCCGGTGGTGGTGCGGCGCTTTTTTTTCTTTGGGCTGATAGCTTTGAAGATATGTTCTGATGGTGGTGAGAGTGGAGCACGACTGTCTCCGTGGCGCAATTGGCTAGCGCGATCGGCTGTTAACCGAAAGGTTGGAGGTTCGAGCCCACCCGGTGGTGGTGCGGCGCTTTTTTTTCTTTGGGCTGATAGCTTTGAAGATATGTTCTGATGGTGGTGAGAGTGGAGCAGGACTGTCTCCGTGGCGCAATTGGCTAGCGCGATCGGCTGTTAACCGAAAGGTTGGAGGTTCGAGCCCACCCGGTGGTGGTGCGGCGCTTTTTTTCTTTGGGCTGATAGCTTTGAAGATATGTTCTGATGGTGGTGAGAGTGGAGCAGGACTGTCTCCGTGGCGCAATTGGCTAGCGCGATCGGCTGTTAACCGAAAGGTTGGAGGTTCGAGCCCACCCGGTGGTGGTGCGTCGCTTTTTTTCTTTAGGCTGATAGATTTGAAGATATGTTCTGATGGTGGTGAGAGTGGAGCACGGACTGTCTCCGTGGCGCAATTGGCTAGCGCGATCGGCTGTTAACCGAAAGTTGGAGGTTCGAGCCCACCCGGTGGTGGTGCGGCGCTTTTTTTCTTTGGGCTGATAGCTTTGAAGATATGTTCTGATGGTGGTGAGAGTGGAGCAGGACTGTCTCCGTGGCGCAATTGGCTAGCGCGATCGGCTGTTAACCGAAAGGTTGGAGGTTCGAGCCCACCCGGTGGTGGTGCGGTGCTTTTTTTTCTTTGGGCTGATAGCTTTGAAGATATGTTCTGATGGTGGTGAGAGTGGAGCAGACTGTCTCCGTGGCGCAATTGGCTAGCGCGATCGGCTGTTAACCGAAAGGTTGGAGGTTCGAGCCCACCCGGTGGTGGTGCGGCGCTTTTTTCTTTGGGCTGATAGCTTTGAAGATATGTTCTGATGGTGGTGAGAGTGGAGCAGACTGTCTCCGTGGCGCAATTGGCTAGCGCGATCGGCTGTTAACCGAAAGGTTGGAGGTTCGAGCCCACCCGGTGGTGGTGCGGCGCTTTTTTTCTTTGGGCTGATAGCTTTGAAGATATGTTCTGATGGTGGTGAGAGTGGAGCACGACTGTCTCCGTGGCGCAATTGGCTAGCGCGATCGGCTGTTAACCGAAAGGTTGGAGGTTCGAGCCCACCCGGTGGTGGTGCGGGCTTTTTTTTCTTTGGGCTGATAGCTTTGAAGATATGTTCTGATGGTGGTGAGAGTGGAGCAGGACTGTCTCCGTGGCGCAATTGGCTAGCGCGATCGGCTGTTAACCGAAAGGTTGGAGGTTCGAGCCCACCCGGTAGGTGGTGCGGCGCTTTTTTTTCTTTGGGCTGATAGCTTTGAAGATATGTTCTGATGGTGGTGAGAGTGGAGCAGGACTGTCTCCGTGGCACAATTGGCTAGCGCGATCGGCTGTTAACCGAAAAGGTTGGAGGTTCGAGCCCACCCGGTGGTGGTGCGGCGCTTTTTTTCTTTGGGCTGATAGCTTTGAAGATATGTTCTGATGGTGGTGAGAGTGGAGCAGGACTGTCTCCGTGGCGCAATTGGCTAGCGCGATCGGCTGTTAACCGAAAGGTTGGAGGTTCGAGCCCACCCGGTGGTGGTGCGGCGCTTTTTTTCTTTGGGCTGATAGCTTTGAAGATATGTTCTGATGGTGGTGAGAGTGGAGCAGGACTGTCTCCGTGGCGCAATTGGCTAGCGCGATCGGCTGTTAACCGAAAGGTTGGAGGTTCGAGCCCACCCGGTGGTGGTGCGGCGCTTTTTTTCTTTGGGCTGATAGCTTTGAAGATATGTTCTGATGGTGGTGAGAGTGAGCAGGACGTCTCCGTGGCGCAATTGGCTAGCGCGATCGCTGTTAACCGAAAGGTTGGAGTTTCGAGCCCTCCCGGGAGTGGTGGTGCTTTTTTTTCTTTGCGGCTGATAGCTTTGAAGATATGTTCTGATGGTGGTGAGAGTGGAGCACGACTGTCTCCGTGGCGCAATTGGCTAGCGCGATCGGCTGTTAACCGAAAGGTTGGAGGTTCGAGCCCACCCGGTGGTGGTGCGGCGGCTTTTTTTCTTTGGGCTGATAGCTTTGAAGATATGTTCTGATGGTGGTGAGAGTGGAGCACGACTGTCTCCGTGGCGCAATGGCTAGCGCGATCGGCTGTTAACCGAAAGGTTGGAGGTTCGAGCCCACCGGTGGTGGTGCGGCGCTTTTTTTTCTTTGGGCTGATAGCTTTGAAGATATGTTCTGATGGTGGTGAGAGTGAGCAGGACTGTCTCCGTGGCGCAATTGGCTAGCGCGATCGGCTGTTAACCGAAAGGTTGGAGTTTCGAGCCACCCGGGAGTGGTGTGCTGGCTTTTTTCTTGGGCTGATAGCTTTGAAGATATGTTCTGATGGTGGTGAGAGTGGAGCACGACTGTCTCCGTGGCGCAATTGGCTAGCGCGATCGGCTGTTACCGAAAGGTTGGAGGTTCGAGCCCACCGGTGGTGGTGCGGCGCTTTTTTCTTTGGGCTGATAGCTCTGAAGATATGTTCTGACGGTGGTGAGAGTGGAGCACGACTGTCTCCGTGGCGCAATTGGCTAGCGCGATCGGCTGTTAACCGAAAGTTGAGGTTCGAGCCCCACCGAGTGGTGGTGCGGCGCTTTTTTTTCTTTGGCTGATAGCTTTGAAGATATGTTCTGATGGTGGTGAGAGTGGAGCACGACTGTCTCCGTGGCGCAATTGGCTAGCGCGATCGGCTGTTACCGAAAAGGTTGGAGGTTCGAGCCCACCCGGTGGTGGTGCGGCGCTTTTTTCTTTGGGCTGATAGCTTTGAAGATATGGTCTGATGGTGGTGAGAGTGGAGCAGGACTGTCTCCGTGGCGCAATTGGCTAGCGCGATCGGCTGTTAACCGAAAGGTTGGAGTTTCGAGCCCTCCCGGGAGTGGTGTGTTGCTTTTTTTCTTTGCGCTGATAGCTTTGAAGATATGTTCTGATGGTGGTGAGAGTGGAGCAGACTGTCTCCGTGGCGCAATTGGCTAGCGCGATCGGCTGTTAACCGAAAGGTTGGAGGTTCGAGCCCACCCGGTGGTGGTGCGGCGCTTTTTTTTCTTTGGGCTGATAGCTTTGAAGATATTGTTACGGAGCTCGCAAACACACGGAAGAGAGGAATGAGCGTATTTCCTATATTTACATGCCAAAGTGACGCTTCAGAGCTGCCAGTCTCTCGCGCGGCGAGTCCACTTCTTTTTCATCGAACTGTTGTCCACGACGGTAGAGCCATGCCCACTGCCTCGTAATATCACCCCCGGCGAACAAAGCGCCGTCACGGCGCCCCTAAGTCAATCAGGACTGGCAGTATAGTAGGGCTTTAGGCGCGACACATGAACAACATCAGTAGATGGTGTAGCAGAGGATGAGTGCGGTTGAACGGGAGTGATGAGGTAGTCGACGTCGGTGACCTTGCGGAGAACTTTGTAGGGTCCTGTGTATCGTGGGAGGAGCTTCTCGCACAAACCTTCACGTCGATACGGCGTCCAGAGTAGGACAAGAGAGTCATCAGGGTAGTCAACGTCGCGGTGCGAGTCATCGTAGCGGACTTTTTGTGCGGCCTGAGAAGCACTGAGCCGAGTGTGCGCGATTTGGCGAGCGACGCGGGCTCGAGAAGCAGCGTCCTGCGCATACACCGTTGGTTGGATAGTAGCAGAAGGAAGGAGTGTGTCGAATGGCAACGCAGGGTTGCAGCCGTACAAAAGAAAGAATGGAGAGTAGCCGGCGGTGTCATGTCTTGACGAATTATATGCAAATGTAACGTAGGGGAGCATTGCGTCCCAGTCACGGTGGTCAGCAGAGACGTACATAGACAACATGTCTGTAAGAGTTCGGTTGAGACGCTCCGTGAGACCGTTAGTCTGGGGATGGTAGGCAGTAGTAAGGTGATGTTCGGTAGAGCAGCTCCGGAGGATTTCGTCGATAACTTTTGCGAGGAAGCAGCGGCCCCGATCCGTCAAAAGCTGGCGCGGAGCTCCATGCCGCAGAATGACGTCATTTAGGAGAAAGTCTGCGACGTCTGTAGCGCAGCTAGTTGGCAATGCACGAGTTATCGCGTATCTGGTCGCATAGTCGGTTGCGACAGCGATCCACTTGTTGCCTGACACGGACGTCGGGAAAGGTCCGAGCAAGTCGAGGCCGATGCGGAAGAATGGTTCCGGGGGAATGTCGATAGGTTGGAGCAGGCCAGCCGGACGGAGAGCAGGACGTTTCCGACGCTGGCAGCGCTCGCAAGCAGCGACATAACGGCGCACAAATTTATACATGCCAGGCCAAAAGAACCGTTGCCGCACGCGGTGATAGGTGCGTGAAAAACCCAGGTGTCCCGCCGTCGGTGCGTCATGCAGATGTTGAAGAATAGTGGCACGCATGTGTTGGGGAATAACTAACAAATATTCCGGGCCATCAGACTTCATGTTGCGACGATACAGAATGTCGTTGCGAAGGACATATTGACGGAGAGAAGGGTCGGAATGTCCTGAAGATACTCGCTGAATGACCTTCTTGAGGGTTGCGTCCCGGCGCTGCTCTGTGCCGATGTCGTGCAAATCAGATATGGCGAGCACACAAGAATCGCCTTCATGGACAGCGAGGCTAGCAGGGTCCACCGGATAACGCGAGAGACAATCAGCATCTTGGTGCAACCTGCCCGACTTATAAATTACGTCGAAGTTATACTCCTGGAGACGTAGAGCCCAGCGACCTAGGCGACCAGTTGGGTCCTTGAGCGACGACAGCCAACACAGAGCGTGGTGGTCCGTAATAACTGAAAACTCGCGGCCATACAAGTAGGGGCGAAATTTCGCTACAGCCCAGACCAACGCAAGACACTCGCGCTCTGTTATCGAATAGTTTCGCTCAGATGTGGAGAGAAGGCGGCTGGCATACGCAATAACACGCGTTTGGCCTCCCTGGTGTTGAGCGAGGACGGCGCCGATTCCGTGAGCACTGGCGTCTGTGCGTACTTCAGTCGTCGCAGACGGGTCAAAGTGAGCCAGTATTGGTGGTGAAATGAGCAGGTCGATCAGCGTGGAAAACGCAGCTGCTTGGTCTTGGCCCCACGAGAAGGGCACGTTCTTTTTGAGAAGATCAGTTAGTGGTCGTGCAATTGTAGCGAAATCGCGTATAAAGCGGCGGAAGTACGAGCATAAGCCCACAAAACTCCGAACATCTTTGGTTGAAGAAGGCAGAGGGAAATTCTTGACAGCGCTAATCTTGTCAGGGTCAGGTCGGACGCCAGCAGCACTTACAAGATGACCAAGGATCGTGATTTGTTGTCGGCCGAAATTGCACTTTTTCGAGTTCAGCTGGAGTCCTGCTCGACGAAAAACGGCTAAAATGGTCGACAAACGAGTTAAGTGAGTTTCAAATGTTGGGGAAAAAACAATCACATCGTCGAGGTAGCAAAGACAGATGGACCATTTATAACCACGAAGAAGAGAGTCCATCATGCGTTCGAACGTTGCCGGGGCGTTGCACAGCCCAAAAGGCATAACCTTGAACTGATAAAGGCCGTCCGGTGTGATGAAGGCAGTCTTTTCTCGGTCTAAGTCGTCGACAGAAATTTGCCAGTAGCCCGAACGCAGATCAATAGATGAGAAGTATCGCGCGCCATGAAGGCAATCAAGGGCGTCGTCGATTCGTGGCAGCGGATATACGTCTTTGCGGGTTATCTTGTTCAAGGCACGGTAGTCAACGCAAAATCTCCAGCTGCCATCCTTCTTTTTCACTAAAACAACAGGTGACGCCCATGGACTTGAAGAGGCCTCTATGACTCCTTTGGAGAGCATTTTCTCGACTTCTCGTTGTATGACCTGGCGTTCGGACTGGGAAACACGATACGGTCGCCGTCTAACAGGATTAGCATCGCCGGTATGTATTTGATGACGCACGAAGGACGTTTGCCCTAAAGGGCGGTCATCGAAGTCGAAAATATCTCGGTAGGTAGTCAGAACGTGGTGAAGTTGCGCCAACTGACAGGGCAGAAGATCAGGGGCGATCATCATCGTGATTTCGTCGCTAGGTGCGTTTGCTCGGCTGGCTGCAGTAGGGGACGAACAGTCTTCAGGGTCCAATGCCACGATGCTACATGCATCAAGTGGGGAAACGTGGGCTAACGAAATGCCTTGCGGGAGAACTTGGGTCGAACTACTGAAGTTAAGGAGCGGAAGCTGAACGTAGTTGTCCACAATAGTCACGATTGTATGCGGCACAGCAACACTTCGAGCCAAGAGCACATCCACCAATGGAGACACTATGTAGTCACCGTCAGGAAGAGCTGGTGATATCGTTAAGGCAACACACGTGGTGGCTTGCGGTGACAGCCGAACATAATCAACAGCGCACAAGCGGTGTGACGGTGAGGACGGCACAGGTCCAAGTCGAGGCAGTTCAAGTTGAAGAACGCCGGTTGCACAGTCGATGAGAGCAGCATGGGTGGACAAGAAATCTAAACCAAGAATTAGGTCATTTGGGCACTGCTCAATAACTGCAAAGAGAACAGATGTGGGGTGATCGGCGATAGTGATGCGTGCTGTGCACATTCCTGTGATGGCAAGACTTCTTCCGTCGGCGACACGAATAACGCCAGGGGCAGCCGGTGTGAGCACTTTCTTCAGGCGGCGACGAAGTCGGGCACTCATCACAGAAATATGCGCCCCAGTGTCAACAAGTGCAGAAACAGTCAGGCCGTCAACGTCGACGTCGATCAAATTTCGTCGTGTCGGCAGTACAAGGAGAGGATTTGAGGTCGGTACCGAGGATGCAGCTTCACCTCCAAGAGCTGCACCGCTTAGTTTCCCTGGTGAGAATTGAGCGGGGAGGTCGGGCGTCGTCGTAGAGGAGAAGGGGACGACGGGCGACGTCCTGGCGGCGAACGAGACTGGTGACGTCGAGGCGACGGTGAGCGGCTGTGCTGCGTATCAGGGGCATCGCAGGCGTAGGAATCGACGGGCAGAGGCCGGCGGTAGTTGTCGGCGATCGGCTCAGGAGGTTGGAAACGACGGTAGCTATCGGTGCGGCGAGCAGTGTTATACTGGTTTCGGGACGAAGACCAATGGTTGTGGCAATACCGTGCGACGTGACCTATGCGGCGGCAGTTAAAGCAGATCGGCCGATCATCCGCAGTTCTCCATTCGGCCGGATTGCGAGAGCGTGGATAAGACCTTTCTTGGGGTGGTGACCTGGGGCGAGGCGGCGACCTTGAACGGAAGCCAATTGGTCGAGACTGAGCAACGGCGCAGACATCGAAGCCCAAATTGCTCAGTTCTTCCCGCACAATCGACTGTACCAAGCAAACCTGAGGTACTTGCAAATCGACGTGGCCGTTGGCGGGAAGAGTAGGTGTAATTGCTTCGATTTCCCGCCGGACAATTCGCGTAATTTCAGACGCTGGTGAAGACTGCCGATGGGAGGACAGTCCATCTTCGCAGGAGGACGTCGCTGCGGTGTTCGGCAGTCGAGTAAATGATCTTGAAATCCGCCTGCTTTTGGCCAGTTCAAAACGCCGGCATTCCTCAATAATTTCGTCGACGGTCGCACAGTTCCGGCACATTAGCAGGTTGAACGCGTCGTCCGCTATGCCCTTGAGGACGTGGCCAACCTTGTCAGACTCCGACATGTCGTTGTCAACTTTACGACATAGAGCCAGCACGTCCTGTATATATGAGATATACGGCTCTGTGGACGTCTGAGCACGTATAGACAACTCCTTCTTTGCAGCCGCCTTTCGACCGATGGGCTTCCCAAATAAGTCGCGAAGCTTTTCCTTGAAGGTGTCCCAACTGCCGATCTCCTCCTCATGGTTCTCGTACCAGACTTTGGCCGTGCCTTTCAGGTAAAACAGCACATTGGCCAGCATAAGAGTCGGATCATACCGGTTGAGAGCACTGGTGCGTTCGTAGTCGGCTATCCAGTCGTCGACATCAACTTGGTCCGTACCGCAGAACGTTCCAGGATGCTTCGGATGCGTCAGCACGTACGTGGGTGGGGGTGGGGCCAGTGGAGGCGTTGCCGTGGATGGTGCGGGCGTCGCCGAAGCCGATGGAGAGGTGGCCGTGGGATCAGTCCCGTGTTCCATCACGGAAACTCCGATTTGACGACCACTGCGGAGCTCCGTTGTATGGCGCTTCGTTACCCAGCACTCCCACCAATTTGTTACGGAGCTCGCAAACACACGGAAGAGAGGAATGAGCGTATTTCCTATATTTACATGCCAAAGTGACGCTTCAGAGCTGCCAGTCTCTCGCGCGGCGAGTCCACTTCTTTTTCATCGAACTGTTGTCCACGACGGTAGAGCCATGCCCACTGCCTCGTAATAATATGTTCTGATGGTGTGAGAGTGAGCAAGGACTGTCTCCGTGGCGCAATTGGCTAGCGTCGATCGTCTGTTAACCGAAAGTTGTGAGGTTTCGAGCCCACCCGGTGGTGGTGCGGCGCTTTTTTCTTTGGCTGATAGCTTTGAAGATATGTTCTGATGGTGGTGAGAGTGGAGCAGACTGTCTCGTGGCGCAATGGCTAGCGCGATCGGCTGTTAACCGAAAGGTGGAGTTTCGAGCCCTCCCGGGAGTGGTGTGGTGCTTTTTTCTTTGGCTGATAGCTTTGAAGATATGTTCTGATGGGTGGGTGAGAGTGGAGCAGAACTGTCTCCGTGGCGCAAATTGGCTAGCGCGATCGGCCTGTGTAACCGAACAGGTTGGAGTTTCGAGCCTCCCGGCGAGTGGGTGCGGTGCTTTTGGTTCTTTGGCGCTATAAGCTTGAAGATATGTTCTGATGGTGGTGAGAGTGGAGCAGGACTGTCTCCGTGGCGCAATGGCTAGCGCGATCGGCTGTTAACCGAAAAGTTTGGAGGTTCGAGCCCTCCCGGGAGTGGTGTGTTGCTTTTTTTCTTTGGCTGATAGCTTTGAAGAATATGTTCTGATGGTGGTGAGAGTGAAGCACGACTGTCTCCGTGGCGTAATCGGCTAGCGCGATCGTCTGTTAACCGAAAGGTTGGAGGTTCGAGCCCACCCGGTGGTGGTGCGGCGCTTTTTTTTCTTTGGGATGAAGCTTTGAAGCTATCTTCTAAAGGTGGGGAGAGTGGAGAAGGACTGTCTTCGTGGCGAAATCGGGTAGCGCGTTCGTTCGTTAACCAAAAGGTGGAGGTTCGAGCCGACCCGGTGTTGGTGCGGCGCTTTTTTTTTCTTTAGGCGATAGGCTGTTGAAGTATGTTCTGATGGTGGGGTCAGAGTGGAGCACGACTGTCTCCGTGGCGCAATGGCTAGCGCGATCGGCTGTTAAGTGAAAGGTTGGAGGTTCGAGCCCTCCCGGGAGTGGTGTGTTGCTTTTTATTCTTTTGGCTGATAGCTTTGAAGATATGTTCTGATGGTGGTGACAGTGAGGCAGGACTGTCTCCGTGGCACAATTGGCAAGCGCGTTCGGCCGTTAACCGAAATGTTGGAGGTTCAAGCCCACCCGGTGGTGATGCGGCGCTTTTTTTTCCATGGGATGATAGCTTTGAAGATATGTTCTGATGGTAGTAAGAGTGGAGCAGGACTGTCTCCATGGCGCAATTGGCTAGCGCGATCGGCTGATAACCGGAAGGTTGGAGGTTAGAGCCCACCCGGGGACGGTGTGTTGTTTTTTTTCTTTGCGCTGATAGCTTTGAAGATATGTTCTGATGGTGGTGAGAGTGGAGCACGACTGCATCCGTGGCGCAATTGGCTAGCGCGATCGGCTGTTGACCGAAAGGTTGGAGGTTCGAGCCCAACTGGTGGTTGTGCGGCGCTTCTTTTTCTTTGGGCTGATAGCCCTGAAGAATTGTTCTGACGGTGGTGAGAGCGGAGCACGACTGTCTCCGTGGCACAATTGGCTAGCGCGATCGGCTGTTAGCCGAAAGGCTGGAGGTTCGAGCCCACCCAGTGGTGGTGCGGCGCTTTTTTTTCTTTGGGCTGATAGCTTTGAAGATATGTTCTGATGGTGGTGAGAGTAGAGAACGACTGTCTCCGTGGCGCAATTGGCTAGCACGATCGGCTGTTGACCGAAAGGTTGGAGGTTCGAGCGCACCCGGTGGTGGTGCGGCGCTTTTTTTTCTTCGGGCTGATAGCTTTGAAGATATGTTCTGATGGTGGTGAGAGTGGAGCAGGACTGTCTCCGTGGCGAAATTGGCTAGCGCGATCGGCTGTTAACCGAAAGGTTGGAGGTTCGAGCCCTCCCGGGAGTGGTGTGTTGCTTTTTTCTTTGGGCTGATAGCTTTGAAGATATGTTCTGATGGTGGTGAGAGTGAAGCAGGACTGTCTTCGTGGCGCAATTGGGTAGCGCGTTCGGTCGTTAACCGAAAGGTTGGAAGTTCGAGCCCTCCCGGTGGTGGTGCGGCGCTTTTTTTTCTTTAGGCTGATAGCTTTGAAGATATGTTCTGATGGTGGTGAGAATGGAGCAGGACTGTCTCCGGGGCGCAATTGGCTAGCGCGATCGGCTGTTAACCGAAAGGTTGGAGGTTCGAGCCCACCCGGTAGTGGTGTGTTGCTTTTTTCTTTGCGCTGATAGCTTTGAAGATATGTTCTGATTGTGGTGAGATTGGAGCACGACTGTCTCCGTGGCGCAAATGGCTAGCGCGATCGGCTGTTAACTGAAAGGTTGGAGGTTCGAGCCCTCCCGGGAGTGGTGTGTTGCTTTTTTTCTTTGGGCTGATAGCTTCGAAGATATGTTCTGATGGTGGTGAGAATGGAGCAGGACTGTCTCCGGGGCGCAATGGCTAGCGCGATCGCTGTTAACCGAAAGGTTGGAGGTTCGAGCCCACCCGGTAGTGGTGTGTTGCTTTTTTCTTTGCGTTGATAGCTTTGAAGATATGTTCTGATGGTGGTGAGAATGGAGCAGGACTGTCTCCGGGGCGCAATTGGCTAGCGCGATCGGCTGTTAACCGAAAGGTTGGAGGTTCGAGCCCACCCGGTAGTGGTGTGTTGCTTTTTTCTTTGCGCTGATAGCTTTGAAGATATGTTCTGATGGTGGTGAGAGTGGAGCACGACTGTCTCCGTGGCGCGATCGGATAGCGCGATCGTCTGTTAACCGAAAGGTTGGAGTTTCGAGCCCACCCCGTGGTGGTGCGGCGCTTTTTTTTCTTTGGGCTGATAGCTTTGAAGATATGTTCTGATGGTGGTGAGAGTGGAGCACGACTGTCTCCGTGGCGCAATTGGCTAGCGCGATCGGCTGTTAACCGAAAGGTTGGAGGTTTGAGCCCACCCGGGGACGGTGTGTCGTTTTTTTTTCTTGCGCTGATAGCTTTGAAGATATGTTCTGATGGTGGTGAGAGTGAAGCAGGACTGTCTTCGTGGCGCAATTGGGTAGCGCGTTCGGTCGTTAACCGAAAGGTTGGAGGTTCGAGCCCATCCGGTGGTTGTGCGGCGCTTTTTTTGGGGCTGATAGCTTTGAAGATATGTTCTGATGGTGGTGAGAGTGGAGCACGACTGTCTCCGTGGCGCGATCGGCTAGCGCGATCGTCTGTTAACCGAAAGGTTGGAGGTTCGAGCCCACTCGTGTGGTGCGGCGCTTTTTTTCCTTGGGATGATAGCTTTGAAGATATCTTCTAAAGGTGGTGAGAGTGGAGCACGACTGTCTCCCTGGCCCAATTGGCTAGCGCGATCGGCTGTTGCCCGAAATGTTGGAGGTTCAAGCCCACCCGGTGGTGGTGCGGCGCTTTTTTTCTATGGCCTGATAGCTTTGAAGATAAGTTCTACTGGTGGTGAGAGTGGAGCACGACTGTCTCCGTTGCGCAATTGGCTAGCGCGATCGGCTGTTAACCGAAAGGTTGGACTTCTGAGCCCCCCCGGGAATGGTGTGTTGCTTTTTTCTTTGCGCTGATAGCTTTGAAGATATGTTCTGATGGTGGTAGAGTGGAGCACGACTGTCTCCGTGGCGCAATAGGCTAGCGCGATCGGCTGTAACCGAAAGGGTTGAGGTTTCGAGCCCACCCGGGGGTGGTGCGGCGCTTTTTTTCTTTTGGGCTGATAGCTTTGAAGATATGTTCTGATGCTGGTGAGAGGGGAGCACGACTGTCTCCGTGGCGCAATTGGCTAGCGCAATCGGCTGTTACCGAAAGGTTGGAGTTCGAGCCCTCCCGGAGTTGTGTGTTGCTTTTTTTCTTTGGGCTGATAGCTTTGAAGATATGTTCTGATGGTGGTGAGAGTGGAGCAGACTGTCTCCGTGGCGAAATTGGGTTAGCGCGATCGGCTGTTAAGCGAAAGGTTGGAGGTTCGAGTCTCCCGGAGTGGTGAGTTGCTTTTTTCTTTGCGCTGATAGCTTTGAAGATATGTTCTGTTGGTGGTGAGAGTGGAGCACGAATGTCTCCGTGGCGCGATCGGCTAG
>NW_023608180.1:0-31966 GCF_013339725.1 Rhipicephalus microplus | reverse complement strand
CCAATCTAAAATCGTGGGCTCGACTTTTTTCCTTTGCATCTAGGCGGTTATTTTTTATAAGTCATTTCCGTGGTGGTAGTGCGTCACTGATATATTGCTGGACTCTGCAATACCACACCTTCATGTTAAAAAATTTTTAAAAAAGATGAAAAGGCCGAGCAAGAATGAAGTGGCTTTAAAGAATTCTAGGCGCTATACCTCAGAAAACTTCCGCCTAGGGCTTTAAAACATGTTTATGGTGATACTATTAGGTATTGGTGGGACGGCAACACCCATTGCACCATTGTGACGTCCATCTGAACGAAAACAGTACCAATAAGTCATCTTCTACGTTTCGCATGTGTGCTTCAACTCAGCAGCTTTCGGCAGCAAAACTATGTAACCGCCGTAAGTGCCCTCATTTAAATGCGCCCAGAAGAAACAGACTAGATGCAATTTTTGTGGAGGTGGAAATATATAGTTTTTTTCCACCGCGTTGTACTTGCCGTGTTTTGATATTGTAAAGTAGGCCAGAACTCTGCGATTTTCCCGAAGCAGCCACTTTTTCTCTCCCAACGCAAAATTATGGAAGATACAGAAATACAAAAAATTGCTTTGTGAACATGTGCTTGGTCGGGATATACTTGTTCTCAATTCAATTAAAATTTAATTAGGTCCTAAGGTAAAGATACACAGAAAAAACTGCCACTCATGCACGATAGCTATAATATGGGCAACTGTACACGTTGTCACCGTCGTTTTATTTACCTTGAACATATCGAAAGTTAGACATTTCGCTGTTTTTAGGGGCGAAGCTCCTTAAAGCGGCACCCAGTCGTCTCTCGTGGCCGTTGTAGTAGTGTAACAAGTATAAAATTTTGAACTACAAGGCAGTGCCGGGTGAGAGATTTCTTCTGTGCGTTGTTGAACAATAAAAGTGCTCAATGTACGTGCCAATGGCTGCCACGGGGGAATGAGAGACAGCAGCATTCGGCTATTAGTTAACGCGCACGCTGCGAATGTTTTATTGTTCAACAACGCACAGAAGACAAGAAAGGTTTGCTACGTTATACTCGCTGGGCGTAACCTCCTAGGTTTTAGAAAGGTTTAGCGAGCGTTGGGCTGCAGTGCCATGAATACAGTGAACTAGTATATACCATGAACTCGAGGTGGTTAAAGGTGAGAAGCAGACACTAAGAGCAAGCCGTAAGAAAGTGTGCGTGTGCCTCCTCTCGTTCAGTCCTTGGAATGTCCGCTGAATGGCGGTGCTTCTATATGAGGAATACATGATGAAAAGATGCGAGATGGTGGTACTTAGAGCTTTGAATAGGTGGACGAACGGACACACAGACAGATGCATGGGCGGGTGCACGGATGGCTGCATGGACGGATGGACGCATGGACGGACGTAGGAGCGGATGCATGGACGAAAGCAGGGACGGACGTACAGATGAACGAGCGGACGCACGAACATACGCACGCACGGACGGGCGGATGGACGCACGGGCGGCCACACAGACGCACACATGGATGGACGGAAGCAAGAACGAATGGACGGACGGATGCTTCACCCCACTATTCATCATTCACTCCGTGGATATTCTGCCATTTTTTTTTCAAGTTCTGGCAAATCGTTATTGCGGGAGGTCTTCAAAAGGATCCATGCTCCCCTTTGTGACCTTGAAAATCAAATAGACCAGCTTTCACTCAATGATGGTGGCGATATTGGGCTTGTTGATATCGTGGCATGATAATATATGGTAGCGCAGACAAAGGACACGAACAAGAGAAGGCACATTAAAGACAGCACAAGCACTAACTTGTAACAACAGTTTATTACATGCAGATCCTCCTAAAGTATTCACTCCACCACGCCATACGTCTGATGAAAGCGCCGTGGTTGTAGTGCTAAGCACATGCGACGTATGGCGTGGTGGAGTACATGCACTAGGGGATTCTGCGTGTAATAAACTGTTGTTGAAATTTAGCGCTGTGATGTCTTGAATCTTCTTTCTCTCGTCCGTGTCCTTTATCTGCGCTACCATATATTATCATGCACGTTCCCCTCTCCCGTTTTCCGTTGAAATTTGCCGCAGAATTTCGCTTATGCACTCAAAGATTATGAGGTAGTCAGTGCCGGGCCAGGTTGCCACCTAATATATTTTTTTACACTCCTATAAAATATTAAAAGATCTTGCAAACTTGGGATTCCAAACAGTTGGCTGAATGCCTCTTGGAGTTGATAAAATAGATGGTTAAAAAACAGTTGCAAATGTTTTTGCAGCGTTTTAAACTGCTACAATTTTCACGAGAGTGTTGTCCTTTTCCCACAAAATTAAGACACAGTGTCGCTTGCCTGCAATTGCTTTTTTCTTATGTAGTCAGCTTTTCTGCAAAATAAAAATCAATCAGAAGTTGGAGGTCTTTTTCTACGCTAGCCCTTTTCTTCATTTGTTGGCACACTGGGAAATACACCATTACGGTAATGGAAATTTTCTTTTTCTTTCTGACTTTCGCGCACTGCGATACAACCTAGCGAAGGTCTAATCACTGGCTATTTCAATTCGCAGAATTATACTTAGTCGTCGTGGTTATTCCATAGTGAAGTTAGGTGTCCTTGTCCAGGACAGGTCATCCACATTACATCCTCGTCAAAGAAACCTACACATTGAGATAAAACAAAGGGATGCCAGTCAATGGTATTCCTGAAAGTAAGAATGTGCTTCGGGTCCTTGGAATTTTCATTTCAAATATTTAACGAATAGTATGACAATCCACCGCAAATAGCGTCATGGGAAGTTCCGGCATGCAGAAACCTTTGAATCTGACGTAGCAGCTTGGCGTTTCGCTATGAAGATTGCTTCACTGTTTTGCGAGAATAATAGATTAGCCGAACGTATACCACATCCAATTAAACAGGCTGTCTTCCAATTTCTACTTGTTTCAGCAATCCTACTAAAATATGAAAGAAAGCTGAAAATAACCCCTGATCAAACAGCTTTACCTAGTGCTATCAGAGCCTGTGGGTGAATTTTATTATAGATCAAGCCGTTGGCATTGAAAGCAATACACTAGACAGCAGGTAGTGGTATCCCTACTTGAAATTGGAAGGAGTGCATTTTTCTCACATCCAGTAGTTGGAGAGAAGCATACGTGCGCAGATCGTTAAAGATCAATAAGGTTCACGAACTCAATCATACCTACAATATGAGCTCGCAGAGTAATGTTGCGCGAACCTTAGTAATGATGATTTTACAATCACATACTCCCAGAAGTAATGACCGCAGTCGATACGCAAGACGAATAGTCAAAGCTTTTGCAAAGTAACTTAGTGTTAACATATGAGCAGAGTAAAAATAAAAGTATATACGTGCAGATTTCCAATTAATAGCGATAAATGCAAAATTCTCTATCGAAAGTCGTGATTTGCTTTCAATGGTGTCGATTTAGAGCAAACCACAGGCTGATTTACAACAAAAAGGATAACAGCAAGCATTATAACTATTTTTTTCTCTCTCTGTTTGCCGGGAAGCTTATCTAACTCAGACAAGTTCAGCATCACCAGGTTTTCAGCGTTTCGAGTTTATTCATTTGAAAAAGTGGTCATTGTGTTACTGGCGAGAGACAAGCAATATAATTAAATGAATGGTGTTGTTTGCATGCGAAGTTGAGAAAAGACTGCCCTGTCAAGCTAAAAAAAGTATTCCTCATTGAAGTGCTTATATTACCACTATCTTTCGAAGAAATGTGGTCCCAATCGTTTTTTGTGTTGACCAATAGGAATGCGTGAATCCGGATTGTCACTGAAGCCAACTTTTCGACAAATGGTTACGGGTTTTCCGAGACCCCAACAGTTGCTTGCCTAAAGAAGACGGGGCGGGGCGTCTTGTTCAAACTATGGCGCCTACGACAACCCGCGTTTAGGGACTTTTCGTTGCACACCTCCACTAGCTGGCACTCTTGAAGGTGTGGGGTTCCGCTTCCCACCTCTATGGAGAACTTCCGTGCTGGTACGAACTAGTAGAGAGCAGAGTTAATCTGACTGCATGCAACAAAGTTACGCTGCACATTTTTCTCGGCTAGAAAGAGTTCTCCTACCAAGATGGTAGATAGAGTACAGGCATTGAACTACAGATTATTGCATATGGGCTCGTGTAGAAGCCCCACTTTTTCAATCAGGATTCCAATGATTCCTGCAGGCACTGCAATCGCTTCACTGGCCTGAATCATTAGCTCAGGTGTCGCCCTGCTTACAAAGAAAACCTGAAATCAATCAGGACAAGGCTATATGAAGTCAAACACACCTATGCCGGAGCTCACTGGTCGGCCGTCCAGAGGCCCAATGTGCTGCGATCAGGCTGGACCTGTCGGTGAGAGTTACCACCACCAAAACTGTTACCGCAGTCATTACCACAGCCAAATTGCGCAAGCGTAATATAGGGGTTTACCTGCGCATTAACACAGCAGATATTACGATTTCCAAATCAGTTACTAACTGCCTGGAGGACACACCGTAAGTTTCAGATAGTCAAGCGAGATTTCTCAGTAGTTACTGAAAATTTCTGAACAGAGCAACAGATATTTTCTGAGGCAACAGAATTCTTCTCGTGTCTTGTTAAAGCTATCGGAAGTGCAGGAACCGTTCTTTATAGTAGCGCAGGATAAATGTGCGTCACACCAGATAAAGCGTTTCTCCAACAGGATTGTCCCCAAAATAGCGCGATGTTGATGTTCCAATACAGAACCGTTTGAACGGAAAAGATACCAAGAGGCTCTCACGAACGACGACACATGAACAACAGCGTGGCGTTCCATCAAATACGAGAAGACATCACATTGTTTTGTTAGAGTGTAGTATTTTATTCTTGTCTGGGGAACGTTATGGCTCACAGAACTGAAGTTAGGCACCGTTGATGGCTATTCTTTATGATATAATTCATGGCTTGCAGGCGTTACGAAAATTATTATTATAAGAACCTAGAGGTTAAGAGCACAGCAACTAGTTCTCGTTGTGGAAGTTGCACGAAATATCAAAAATACAGCATCATCTCTGCCTGAACATCTTTTTTTTAAATATCTGCAGTTATAGATCCTCCCCCCCCCCACCACTCCCCATTTAAACACGTTTCGTTATAATATTTGCGAATATCCCAGATATATTTTCTGGCTTTTCGACTTTAATCCTTCAGGCTTCCAATCATTTCACAGTAAAGATCTCGAAATTTATGAGTTATTCTTTTTTTTCTCCCTTCAATGGCTTTTTTGTTCTGCTTACGAAAGCTATTATAAATTTACTTTCACTGGGCAAGAAAGGGTTGATCAGATGTTTTGTGGTAGCGAACTTTTGTGGTCGTTCTTGTTTTTATTTTATTGGCAGTTGCTTTCGTGGAACAGTCTCGCCTCTCGCCCCGATTAGGTTATATTTCACTGTTGAATTCAACGCTGTTTGCACGTTCGCTATTTTTCCCCTGTTTTTAGTTAACGTTTGCCGTAGAAATCAAATGAACGCATCCACCTTTTTGCGAGTACTTGAACGATACTCCTGAGTACTGCGGGTACGCAAATTGAATTTAGCGTTACTGTGTGCAACAATAAAAATACACCACTGCAGTGTATCATCGAGAGCACCGAAAGGAACGCTTTCATTGGCGTCGAGCATTAGCAAAAGCTTTCATCATGCTTCACAAGCTAGATGATTTTCATCATAACAACATTCGCTAGTACGGCGCGTAAGTGTTTTTTGTTCATATAGGTCGATCTTGACCTTTGCGCTCTGCGAAAGCACCATACAAGCCAAATGTACACTGTCAAGACTCCATCATTTTTCTTGTATAAATTTGCTTTGTCATTCTCTTCACCACCAGAGCTTGTTCGCCTTATAATCTTGAAATGATGAGTTGCTGTTGACGGCGGCTCTGCAAAGGTGACGACCATTTTCGATGATATGAAAGCTCATGTGACCGTCCTACTACCATCACGTTGTATCTGTAAAACACCAGGGTTTATAGAGACCACCTATCATAAGAAATAGGCCCAGATGTAAAAATATTGGTCTCCCTCTTCCAGGTGCTGAAGGTCTTCTTGTGCAAATCGAGCGAATACTCTTTTTTTTTGAAAACGCATTCATCGATAGGCTAACGTAACAGTAGGCGACACCACCGATTTCGTGCCTGCTAGTGCAATAACTATTACGGGTGATGAGGCTGACAGTCCTACATGGGCAAGGAATTTTCGGTGGCGCTAGAGATGGCATCAAAGCCCATGCGTGTGCATTTAGGCACATGATGAAACAAGCGCTAAAAATACACACACTCAGAGAGGACACAGACAAGCGCTTACTAGCAACTGAAAATTTTATTTCGAAGCGCTCCGATTTTATCGGTGTTAATACACTGCCAAATAGTCACGTCCCGTCCCATTTTACGTAACAATATAATTGCAGTGAAGCAAAATGCTGCAGGGTATCAAGTCCACAACTAAATTGTTCTAGCTGAAAAATCTTGAAAGGACCTTTGGCTTTGCCTTCAACAGTTACGCAACAGTGTAACAGGCCCCGTTCGCAAAGTTGTGTAGAAAGTCGTGTAGATGGACAGAGCTCGTGTTTGCGTCCTTTATGTGTGCGTGTTTTTGCATCTCTCTGTGCGCTGCTTCATCAAAAGATCATGGCTCACAAACCCACCAATTAGTACATATTAAGCAAGTGTAAATGGTCCCATGGCCACACTCTTCAGTGGGCGGCTAAACTCTGCTGCAAGAAAAGCAATGTCTCTGCCCGTAACATTGGTCGTTACAAACTATCCTAGAACGCCTACAGCGAGTACAGTTACGAAATGTTCACCAAACGATAATTTATTCTTTATTAAATTGAAGAAGCACCAACGTCCTAAAGTGAACACGCGCCGCTGTTCATCTGCAAAATTTGTTGAGGCTCTTGGTGACGACAGATAGTGGCACCCGAGCACCTTGTACTCGCGCGTGTCCTGAACTACCCCCGTTTTGTGTGATTACCGTGTTTATCGCTTGGTCATTTCAACGCTTGAGACATGCAATATTAGTTGGGGTTAAGAAGACTACTGGGACTGTATATTATTGCTATTTCTTCCAAAACAGTTTAACTGCCATGGCACTGTGGAAAGAACGTCTGCTGGCCTGGAAACGCAAATGGTCTGAGAGCGATGTCGGCTTGGACAAGAAGGCTAATGGCAGATGGTAAGCAATAAACGAGGAAACGGCAACACTATCGATTGCGCAAACAAAATAACACCCTCGAGTGTTCTTAGTAATAGCACTCATCTCGCGTTTCACCCCAGTACACTTGCTTTGTTCTTGTGAAATGACCACCCATAGTCCATCGTTCACGGCAACGGCCTCTGCTGAATAGCAGGCTCTTGTTTCGAAGCTTTTAGTGTTCTTAGTGCAGGGACTAAGCTGGTGATGCGCTGCGAGATCATGATGTTGCAATGAAAGCGAAGAACGTGGGTCATCTACGAACACACGCATTTTTCTTCCAAATGGCCATGCATATAATAACAGGCTCTATCAACCCGAAAGCAATTTTGCCCTCATCTGCTCTCCTTGTGTCTCATGGAGTGCACCCCTACAAACAACGCCATAGGACGTTGACCACTGGAGTGTGTTCTCGATTTCATAGAAACAAAACTGTAACGTTTCCGAACAAATTGGCTTTCTGTGTACATGTTATTTTAGTCTTCTTTTAAGCCAATTGTTTATACAGCAACCACCCCTTTCTGTGATAGAACTTGGCTGGTGGTATGGATCACGCTTTTGAAGACAGCAGAATTAAGAGAATAAACAGAAAATTACCTAAGGGTTATACTGGGCGTGAAGGCACGGAAGCTGACAGACCTTAGTTTGATAAGGCAGATACCACAGCTAGCGGAAAAAGGAAAAAAAACTTCGCGTAGCCTGTACACTAGATGACAATAATACTTATGACTTGTGCGGTTAACTTCCCACAACCACCATATCAAAGGGAAATGTTTATAAGGAAGGAAACGTGACGCGCAGTAAAATCAAACCCGATATTGGCGAACTGACAGAAAGAGATCAATTACTTCAATGGCTCGTTTATTTCGCGCAAAATTTCAAATGAATTCAGCCAATTTTCAATGCGTAGCGCCCCGGGTCGGTTTCACGATACTGCACCACGATATTAGAGGAAGTCCACGACATGGCATAATGTCTATTTTTTTGAAGTCTTGTTTTTCTTGGTTATATTTGAAGGGATTTTCATTACGGTACTCTCTGTAATTTTAGGGTTCTTGGGCGCAAGCGCAATTTCACCCTTTTTTTCTTCCGTGCTCGATTGTGTTGATTATCGCCAGCTTCGTAAAGAGTCTCTCGTATGTTTTTTTTTTTTTTGAGGGGGGGGGGGGTATCATAATGGCCATTGATTTAGTAAAGACTGTCACGAACAGCTGCTAAGCGAATGACGACCCTGCACAACGGGGCTCATGGAGCGAATACTAGCGGTAATGAGTAAACACAGTATAAAGCATTTTATGCGGAATGACACAATGTATACAAACACTTTCTACTCGCTCCGCATGGCGCCCTTTTGACCACATTACTCTCTCTTCTAAATGTTGGTGGAAATGGCCCTTCCAGTAAGTTAAACCAGCGCCACTTCTTACGGCAAGCCAAATACTAGAAGATCTCCCCGGTACCATATCTTCAATGCATAAAGTGTCCTGGCTACATTTGTTTTGCGTAGACATAGAACCTCCTACGCTAAAATGGGAAACAGTTGTGCTTCAAAGTGGTTCGACATGAAGCGTTATTTCATTTGCTCTTGTTCAATGCAATGAAGGAAGGAAGGAAGAAAAATAGAGGGAAAAGAAAGGCAAGGAGGTTAACCAGCCTATAGGCAGCCGGTTTGCTACCCTGCGCATGGGAGAGGGATGGGGAGATGAAAGAGAGCGGAGAGGGAAGATAGAAACAGCACATTCGGCAGCACACGCGCGCACACTCAGTCATAGTCCAGTCTTGTCTTTCGCGGTGTGTGACATTGCTGTTACAGTCACTTTTTCAAGTCGGTGTCGCGTAGGAATTTCAACAGAGCCTTCGTCGCCTTCTGTGGCAAGGTCTTCTCTCGGGCACTTGACAGAATAGTGTCCACAGACATTTGGCTGTTGTCAATGCGCGCAAAAGCAGATGCCAGTGACTGTCTCTGGATTTCATACAATGGACAGTCACACAGGATGTGGTGTAGCGTCTCTTCGCAATGACAGGCATCGCAGAGAGCGTTGTCGGCCATTCCTGTGACAAAGGAGTAAGATTTTGTAAATGCCACTCCTAGCCATAAGCGATGAAGAAGGGTGGCTTCTCTTCGGTCGAGTCCAGTGGGCATGCGTAGAGACATCAAAGAGGACAGGTGGTGTAGACGATTCGTATCGATGCTTGGTGGGCACCATAGTGAAAACGTGATTTCACGCGCAAGTCGTCGAAGATTACTGGCAGCATCAATCCCCGAAAGTGGTATGGCTTCTTCTCGTGTTACTTCAAGGGCTGCCCGCGCGGCAGTATCGGCATGTTCGTTCCCTATGATGCCGCAGTGACTTGGCAGCCATTGAAGCGTCACATGATGCCCTTTCTCGAGTAAAGTGTGGAGAAGGCATCGAATTTTGAAAACAAGCTGTTCGTACAGGCCGCGACGCAGTGCTGAGAGCACAAATTGTAGGGCAGCCCTTAAGTCGCTAAAAATCGACCATTGTTGCGGTGGTTCTCGATTGACCACACAAAGTGCAGCGCGCAAAGCAGCTAGTTCCGCTGCTGTAGATTGCGTGGAGTGGTCAGTCCTAAAGCTGATGGTAACACCTCTTGCTGGGATAACTACTTCCCCTGACGAACACTGGTGGTTCGTGGAACCATCAGTGTATACATGTATGCTGTCTGATTATTTCTCGTGCAAAAGAAGAAGAGACAGTTGTTTCAGCACGGGCGACGAAAACTCGGATTTCCTCCGGATCCCTGGTACACTAAGATGCACTGTGGGTCGAATAAGACACCAAGGTGGTATGGATGGTTTAGATGCATGAGTGAAGCCCGAGGGAAGTTTATCGTTGTATTTCACGATAATTTTGGCGAACGATGCTTGGCGCCTCTCTGAAGGCAACAGTGCAAGGTGATGGCCGGGGGCACGTGCGAAGTGTGGGATGTGCGTTCTCAGGACTTCTACAACAATGTGAGTTTGTATAGGATAGTCACCAGCAATTGCAATTGTTGCTTCTGTTGACGTACATCTGGGCAGACCAAGGCACACTCTCAGCGCTTGGGCTTGTACTGCCTGTAAAACACGAACAATGCAATTCAATGTAATCGAGATCGACTGTGTACATTGGAGCTGAATTAGAGCAATGGAGCGAGTTGCGATTGATGGTTAATGAACACAGATAGTTGTCTTTGAAAAAAAAAAAGAAAACATGGTTGATCCTTCCGTCATAAGAATGTGTGTAACACGAAAGCGATACGTCTTCTAAGTAGTTTATTTTTACTGTACATTCAAAAGAGAGCTTATACAATGTATGTTAGTGTTTGGCAGCTAAAGCACCGTTTGACGTCAATTCATTTACATTGACGCTTATCAATGCATCTCAATACCATCTACTAACGTTATTGATCGATTATTGATTAAACATTCCCTTGTGGACATCGACGCCAGCGTTAGCTGTAGCAAACGGTGAGAGCAGAATCAAAGAAAGTGGTTTGACAGCCAGAATATCCTGACTTATTGTACGCCAAACTTAGCCAAAATCATCTACCTGCTGCATGTTAGAGTTATTGAATGTCAGTGCCCGATTAGAGAGAAAAGCAGCGCGCTTAGTGTCTTCTGTTCTGGCGGGTTACAAATTTTTGCAGGGCAAGCGTAAGCGGGGAACATGGAGTTACTTGTAAACGAAGCAGGCGCGTTGAATAATGCTTTGCAGAGCTATTTTTTGGTATGGATGGATGGTATGAATCACGCCGACGCTTTGAGTAAAGTCGCCACTTGGCGATTTGTTAAGGCGTTGAGAAAATTGAACTCTTCTTTTGAAACGCACCGAATAAGACAGCCGTGTATAACAGACGTGTTGAAGGAACCAGTTGTGGATGTCACGGTCGTGATTCAATACTACATTTTTGCTGAGATCACTGTGAGAAGAGAGTGATCTATAAAAGTTGTGCTTTCATATTATTCAAAGTATTAAAGCATAGCGCAGTGAATACCGTGCCCGGCAACTCTCTTCGCCGACCGAGGGGTCATGGGTTCGACGTCCGTTACCTGAACGTATGTCTTCGGTTTGTGAGTATTTTTTGACACCGTTTCTGGGATGAAATCCCATTACTGAAGTCTTGGTGAACCCCGGTATAAAACTTTTTGGTGTTAAAATTAGGCATAACATTATATCAGTTTCTGTAAGGCAAGGTGCACTGGAGATAATTCGGAGAGGCATTGGCCTCACACTGGACAGAAAATTCTTACGATGATTATGTTGAATGAGATATCTGTACTTAAAATAAATTACTCTCTGTGTGTGGATTTCTTTCGGTAAACAAACTCGCGAATCTATACAACTAGTGTTTCTGTGTGTCGCGCTGAAAATGCCATCCGCCTAAGATTTGCCAGCCATCGTTGAAAATATTCGGAGCATTTTTTGTTCCAAAGGCGATTGAAATATCCGTACTTTGCTTCGTTAATGATGCATCTGATTCTTCTGCCATGCGCGAGCAGTCTTCTACTAAACGAGCAAGAGATCAGTGATGCGAACTTCTATTTTGCTAACACGTTCACATCGATGACTTTTTTCCCCTCTTGCTTTTCTGCGTCACTCGTTCTCAAACTCAAAGAAATACCCTGCCAGCCTTTTTTTCTGGTATTCTTGTATTTGGCCTTTTGTTGTTTGATATCGGATCAAAAAGCAACTATTCTCAATCTAATCCTCATTCTCCTGCAAGCGCTTCGACCAAAGGAGAAAAGGGTGCGTACGATTGCATGAATGACGCAAGCCATTTCAACACAAGAAGATATATGAAAAACAGAGTATGCAAACTTCATATATGCAAAACCGAACGGAGAGTTCATGGCCATTAAGGATTGAAGTCGACGGCTTTGCAAAGAACATATGTCTCTTTGTGTATGAGTGTGGCAAGGAAAGCAAAATAAAAGCGTGTAGTGGCGTAATGACATTACTCTGACGCTATGCTTTCAGGACACAGCCAGACCTTGACATCCAAAGGGTGATGCACAGAATGTCTTCATAAACACAAAATTATATGGTGGTGTTTCAGTAGAAAAGTATTTATCTGCGATACAATTACTCACCTGAACTTGAACCTTTGATTATGGTGCAACGACCTCTTAAGATCATATTATGTGTGACATCTGAATATACATTAAAAACGGCTGATCTCTCTGTCATGACTCCAGTTCGCAGTTTGCTTCAGTCACCAAGACTGCTGCAGTACTGCTTGGAGTGTTGGAGCCACTTTTAATTATGTTTTTGTGGCATCAAGAACGCTGTTGTGGTAGTAAACGCAACTGTAGGCTTTCTTCAAGCTCGCAATTTATACTTATGGCATAGAATTTGCCACACTGCGATAAGCACATTGATTTCTCCTCTTTTTACCGGATTAACACTGTTCACCAATCATTATTCACAAAATTCTACTTTCTGAGGCAGTGGCGACATATTACCACCTGGTGTTTTACACGCATGACAATACGATCACACATTTCGGGAACGCAGTATGGTGCCGACACCGGCAAATATTATGTGTGATCCCTCTCTGGAGCACTTGGAGGCCGTGTTGACTAGCTCAGACTCAGTCATGTAAACCAAGGTCATGGATTGGGTCACACAGGTCGCCTTCAGCCTTAGACAGTTGGCCATGTTACACGGAAACGTCCGCTGTTGCCTTCTATTGTAATAAAGTTTTTTTCATCCATAGGTGGAAGAAAGCAGAGGGGAGCAGCCTGTAGCTCCAACTTCTCTAGCTCTGTCTAAACGCATTTCTTTCTCTCTCTTTTTCTGTCTTGTCAAAGCTCCAATAACCCAGTGAAAAACAGTACATTTCTATAGGTTAGCGGCTAAAGGATAATAATACTGTGTAATCAAGACAGACGCCATATGTGCAGACGTTACTTTCGGCAGTATTGAATATTATTAATATAGTAATCAGCTTTTGTTATTGTATGAAACCACCATCAGGGGTTCCCATTGGAGCATCTCACATACAAAGCCCACGCAGTGCAACATGGTGTATTCTACAGTACTCACAGTTATAGTTGTATGCATACGTCACTAGAATCAGGTTACATTCTTGGCTTTAAATGTGTAGGATAAAACGTGTATGCAGTCTTCTCACGCTACCTTGTAATAGACTATCTGTTCTCATTCGTCTCCTTCTGTGTGCTGATATGTGTTTTTGTATTAGTTACTTGCGTGGTTTATATCTTTTTTAAACGTGTATCTGTTGATTCTTGTGTGCCCGTGTTCTTTTCTTGCCACTCTGTTCTTTGTGTTCTTTCAATTACCTATGTACTTTCTTCCGGAACACGAACGAATAGGGGGCTACTCTTACTCACTGCTTTATTAGTCAGACTATAGCAGTCTTGCTCTTCACAATGCAATGAACAAAGTGGAATGGTATCTTACTCATTCGGCTAACCCTACTCTAAGGACAAAGCCGCTTACGTTTTTCCCCATGAACCCATTCGTAGCCCCAACCCCTTCCGAAAACTTCATGCACGGTATTGTTGTTATCTGCAGTTTGTGCGCACCTGTGACGAAGGGATGAAGTCACGATTGACATCAAGGAATTTTGTTGAGCTGTGACGTCACAATGAAGCCGTACAGTAGCGTCACCACATGACGGTGAGTGATTGCGTTACCTTGTTTCCGGTACCAGTGTTCACTTTCCCCTATTGAGGAAGTGTTCAAAGTTAAACGTGTAGTACTGTGACCACAGCTAACGTTGAAGAAGCTCAGGGACCGAATTTTCCGTAGGCTTCAAAAACGGCATCTCTGATTATAATTCCCTGCTTGTAGAACGCAAAGACCCGTCATTGGTCTCTGTAAGTGCTTTTTTGTAACATAATTTAATTTAGGAGGATTGCGTAAATGATTAGTCTCCTTGAAAGAGGTGAGGACGAGTTCAAAAAAATTCACCGAAACCTTTATGCTTTCACATGATAAGACTGGAAGACGAAAGTAATCTTCTTTTGTTGTCCTAGTCACAGTCTTGATGCTGTCGCGCAACCCTACCGAATCGTCCTGCTAGTAACGTATACATATATAGTTTTACACTGACATTAGGTTGGGAGACGCCTATCCTAGGTTCGCATAGCCTCCGTGAGCAGGTCATGCACAAAACGACGACACAAGCGAGGAACGAAATCATAGGCTCAGCGTTGACCAGGCAACGATGACATGTGAAGACGTTCCCATTTTACATCATGTCACCTCGGAACGACAGAATGATGGCGCCTGAACGATGTCACACAATTTTGGCAAGCTTGCGTATTGTGGCGTCGACACGTCATGAAATTCTTGCACCTGTGTTGCTGTCCCCGATGCCGCGAAGAGCCAATGCCGATGATGAATCTTCGCTCAGAATTGTTGCGTCTGAGGCATATTTTATCTTGAAATCTAGATTTTGCCACTATATAAGTAACGTGAGCTCTCGAACTCAAGCGTTGTTGCTAGGCTGAACTTTGTCTGAGGGGCCGCTTAAGCCCTCATCACGCACAAAACTACCATGTTTTTACAAACACGTCGATCGGAGAAGAAAACATCTGATTAAAGAGAAGTATACCACCATAGTCAGATCACTTCTCAGGGTTTTTGTATACCATCAGTTCATCGAGCGTGTGGATGCCCAGTGACTGCGTTTCCTTTATATGCGTTTAAAAGACACAGAATAAGTGCAATTTACAATAAAGTGTTAGTTTCACGTATTGTGAATGAAGAGTGCTAATCAAGTGTCACGAAGACAATTGCCAAAACACCGAAAAAAACAACGGTGTCTATAGGGCTAAACTTTGTTTGCCACAAGTTGATACGTTTTGCTCCATTGACAGTGGACACCCCCGGCTGTCCACCGTTATCCACTTTTTCTGAACAATAATCATTCTCGTGTACCTAAGTTGAATACTCTTGTTCGATAAACTTTAATAGCGTAGCGATTATTTTTGCTTGATGTACTTCGAGGCGGCACCAGCTACATTATTATCACGAACCAGCACAATCTCTTATTGTGATTTCTTCACTAATATAAACTGGAGCGCACCACATGCACCAATTTGTCTGTCTCGTTAGTTGGTTCGTTGCGAAACTTTAATGTGGTACTGCAAGGTGCGCGGGAGCTCGCAGCGGGTGACTCCCACGTCGGGACGGTCACGAAAAGCCTATCGGCCGCTCCGTGGGCCTACTGGACGGCCCAAAGTTGGTCAGTCAGGAGGGAGCTGCGTAGGGCCACCTCTCACCTAACCGAATTATTACAGAGACAAGTGGCAGGGCGTTGCGTTCCACAACCAGGAAATGATTATTAGAGAGGCTGTTGTGGAAGCCTGCGTTGCAAGAAATAACGGATGTGAGAGAAGTGCACGGAAAGAGAGAGAGAAAAATAACAGATAGAAAGAGTGAAAAGAAGATAGGACAGTACTAAGTAAGGGAGAAGCTAAAGAAAGCAAAAAAAGGAGAGAGGAAACAATAAAAGGCACGAAAACAAGAGCTAATGGAGAGAAAAAAAAGATGGTGAAAAAAATAGAATACAAAAGAAAGAACAAAACAACGCGTACAAACTGTAAATAATAAAAAAAACCTAGGAACAAAGTGATACAAAGGAAACAGAAATAGCAGTTAGACAATAAAGAGAACAATCATAGCTGTGTTTAGCACGGTGAAGCAGGGTGTGGACAATAGGAAGATAAGGTTGAGGAGGACGGAAAGTAGAAACGCATGAACACCAGCTCCTCTACTTCCTCAATCTTCGCACCACGGATGTGGGTCGCCTCAATATGTTGAAGCGGTAGTGTCAAACAGCTCGTTCTGAAGAAAATATGGTACCATTGCCGGCATGTTTTGTTCTGAGCTGAAAATCGTTTTGGCTAATTACCAAAAAATAACAAAGAGGAAAAGAAAACAATGATAATCTTCAGTACGACTTGGGATCGCACCCAGGCCGATGTTGAACTATAGATACACAGCCCCGCTGTTGCTTGGACCTGCCCCAGAATGTAACCCTGTATGGATGTCCTGTAGTAGATGGAGTCGGCGTAATGCAGGTTACACGGCATGGAAGAAGCGTAAAATCACGCCACGCGTCAAACGACGTGAATTAAGCAACGACCGGGTGTATTAAAGGCTTTGTCAGTTCGAAACACTCCGGCATATTGAATAATGATATGCTGCAAAATAATAACGAAAGTGAGGAGCTGCTCGGGTTGAGCGTTTCATTGCCTACGCTTAATGAATCGTTGGACTCATTAGCAAAAGGAAGAATTATGGAGCAGTGGGTGCTTTGGTGCTCATTCCAAGACCTAAGTTTACGCGCTACGGCATGGTTGGGGCATTTTCCTGCCCCTGGGCCACCTCTGTGTCGGCGCCATGCTGGCGCGGCACTGAGACGCTAAATGACCATATCTTAAGGAGGTAACATATAATATTAAATTTGAGCTTTAACGTTTCCATACCCCCATATGATTATGAGAGAAGTCATAGTGAATGACACCGGAAATTTCGACCATCTGGAGTTCATTAACGTGCACACAAATCTTAGTACACGGGCATACAGCACTTCAGCCTCCTTCAAAAATGCGGCCGCCAAAGCCGCGATTCGATCCCACGACGGGTCAGCAGCCAAGTGCCCTAGCCACTGGATCACCGTGGCGGGGCAAAGGGGAATAACAACCTGACTTAACTCACTGCTTACGACGCCTATCGCAACTGCTGTAACAAGCAGCAAATTAATAAAGCGACACAAAAGGTACCGACTGTCGTCTACCTGTCCATATCAGGGAAAGCCTAATATGCGCTGCTGACTGTTGTGCGAGAGAAGAGGAGTAGCCGGCAACATCATCTCACAAATATTTAATTTAAAAAAAGCCCACATACTTATCTCAAGCGCTGGCCACATTGACGCTTTGGTAAACGAAACAGTCGGAAGTTGGAGACAGAAATTCCCTGGGTGCCCATTTTACGCACTTCCTTAGGTTTATCAGAATTGTAGCAGCCAAGTCTATTTCTTGTTTTTTCTTGAATACACGGCAACAGCTACATGTGTTTCTTGCGTCGCAGGATACCATGTGCAAATGCTATGTCATCGCAGACTACTGTTCTTGCCAGTGGAGGGAAAGCAGCAGGGACAAAAAATGGGACTGGTGTTGCCGCTCATAGCGGGCCCTCAGTTCTGTCTTCTTTTTTGTTTCGTTGGAAACGAAAGCTTTCCCCTGTTCGATTGACTGTGAAATCACCAGGAAACTGTGCGTCTCTTTAGTTTATTTGCCGTTTTATGTGGTATAATATATAGGTTCTGCACGATGCATGTTACACGAGTAACAATGTTTACATTAGCAGTAGAATAATAAAAAACGACAGGCCTGCGCGGATAGCTCAGCAAAGTCACAGTGAAAGTATAAGAGTGGCCTTTCAGAGCCTTTTTCAAAACACTCTTTGGGTAACTACTGTAAGCACGCTTGCTTAATACGTACTAGGGCAATAACAATAAATTTTTCAGGGTAGTAGGCTAGCATTCGCTATGGTATTTTTCGTCATTCTTCTGAGTAATGTGGAATCCGCTAAACACTTACAAGTAATTCTGTGCCAATTGTCCATGCAGTGGCTGGCAATCAAGAGGAATTATGGCTGAAGTAGGTATGCGCCACAGATAATAGGAAAACAACAAGCTTTTTTTAGGGTTTGGGGCATTGAACGGCCCACACGTTAAGCTATTCACATTGTAGGATGACTCGTTGTGATTTCGATGTTTTAAAACGCTTTATAAGCCATAATAACGTGATTGATTTCCCGACATCAAGCCTGCATAAGGCATGTTTGACAACAAGTCACAAGCACCGGTGTAACTCAGTGGTAGAATACTGGGCTTGCACCCAGCGGACCCGGTAAGCCCCACTGTGCCATTGGTGCTAGATCATGCCTGCTTAAGGCAAGTTTGACAACAAGTCGTAAGAACCGGCGTAATTCATTGGTGGAATATTAAGCTGGCCCGCCGCGGGCCCTGGTTCAAGCCCCAATGTGTCATTGGTGCAAGGTTTTTTTTTTTCCAAATTACGTGCGATGTTGTTACGGACACCGGCGGCTGCAGATAACTACTGCGCGTGACCGGAAAAGTGATCTCATAACAGCTTTCGCTGTAAAACCTGGAAGAAAACATGTGTCAGCCCCTTCCGCGCCTTCACTGCTACAGCGATTTCAGGCCTCGCTCACTCTCCAGCTGCCCTACTTTATTCTATGGCGCGACTACGATTTCTTGCGCGAGCAAGCGTTACTGTGTGTGCTACTTTTCGGTAGCAGTGTTGAGAATAGGTCCGTCTAGCGAGTACAGCTGTGCGATGAGGCCGCACTCAATTTTTTTTTAGGGGGGGGGGGGGTACATGACTACTGTTTCGACGATTGACATGTTTGGCATGTCAGACGCAGGTGATTCGCTTGACTGTCGTCTGGTGATTCGCTTGACGGAGCAGCTATAACAATTTTCCTACAGCAGCTGTAATAGTAGCGGCTTGAAGTCAGAGGGAAACGATGATGCGAGAATTCTCTACACCGCCTCTAAGGAATTTTCCGGATTGTCATAATCTACTGTCACCTTGCAAAGCTTCCTCACGCCATGACAGAGGTCTTAAAGGTATTGCCTCAAGGTCACGCTGTAGGATTAGAGAGTAGTATTTCATCTCTAAATTTTTATTTATGCAGACCAGGCTTGACATTCTCTCCGCTTTCTTCTTTTGGTAGGAAAGAGAAAACAATAGGACGCTTTTCGAGTTCCTGTCGAAAGGTTTCTGCAATAAAGGTGTCCTGACATGGTCACCCAACAATGGACGCTTTTCGACGAACAACGAAAATGGAGTGTTCGACTGTGAAATACTATACTCTAAATTCGACTGTGAAATACTATTTTGGTCCAAATTGAACTGTAGAAGTGATTCTCTCGGTCGTCATATATACTTATATATGACGACCGAGAGAATTGGGCAATTTACTTGTGTTTCTCTGAAGAGATGCTTGACATGCAACGCGGGCACAACGGTTGTCACGCCTACCCCTGAGATAGCTCTGCTGTCAAAAGTAGTTTATTTCCTGAATTAAAAAATTCAATCAGGATGTACCCTGAGATTCATGTTTCGCTGTGTTGATAAAACTTCGTCTTCGCGTTCTTTTCACAAGCGCCTCTTTCACACTTTTGAGTCGTTGTCTGTTCGAGGAAAGCATTCATCATCCCCTCTTTTTAGCGTTCTTTCAATATTTTTATTTACTCATACTGTGTTATCAAATATTCCAAAACAGCAGTTGCTCAATTGGAAATAATTACAGAAGTTTCAAAAACTAATGAAAAGCGAAATACACCCTCGGAGCTTGACACAATGCAAAAAGAAATAAAGAAACAGGAACGCAACATTCAATAAGCACATTGCAGCTAACTAAGCAAAACATAGGCTTCCAGGTGAGTACAACTTCACAGTACACTTATTTCGAAAATTCGCTATTGAATTCTTTAGCATCATTGCCCAGCACGATGTCTTTCCGTATCTTATTCCATGTGTCAACCATGGTAATATTCAAAGAAATTCTTAACAATTACTTTCGCTTCAAACGTTTAATGTGTTTACTGTGATTAGCCCACGAATGTGATGGATCTAGAGTTAAAAATATGGTTATCTCTGTTTTTTAAGTGACGTACATTATCTGAAAAACTAATTTCATGCTGTTGAGCGTCATTCTTTCTCGCATTGTGAGAATATGAACCTTTATTCCTAGGCTTGTTACTGACTGCAATCTACGGAAGTAAGAAGAAAAAATTAATTATTCTTAAGGCTCTATTTTGAACCCCTTCACATTTAGCGATGTTTTTTTATGTATATGACTGCCACAGTGGGCAATTATTCCAGTGACAGAAGTACTACGTTTACAAGAAGCAGGAAGATGGTACAAGCTGTTCTTAAGAAATCACCATCGGAAGCAAGAATGCAGCAGGCAACTTTCATAAAGAAACCAGGCCTATAAGTTCACTACTAAAGATTGTGCCGTATATACGTAGAAACTCACAAACTAGCTATTTAGCTTACCATGTCTGCGGCTAAAAAAATCGAAGAAAACGCCTTTCCTCTTTTGGTGCTCTTTCTGAAAGCGAAGACTTCATTTGAAGCGGAGAACCAGAACAAATAAAACTAGATTAACAATACTGCTGGTGAGCATGGCAGAGTTGGCACTTTTTGCCCAGACATTTACGAAACATGTTTTTCGATATAGAGAGCCACTGCAGCGCGACTGCGATGTGAACATTAAGACGTACTGATTCGGCTTGCTAGTAGTCTTCACCTATTATACCGGTAACTATATGATACAAGGATGTGTACTGCAGCTACACTTCAATACGCAGCCGAATACCAGTTAAACTAATCTAATTCAAATTACCAATTCATTTCTACGGAATGTGATTAAATCCCCCTTACATGCGTCCATCGAACTACTGCTAAAATTTTCAGTTTAACAAAATATGGCAGAGTGCCTATCAGCTCCGCAATGATACTTAGCGACACCATGTATTTTCTCTCTTATGTTACTGATCACAATTTTTCTGAAAATCATTTTTCCGCGTTTTGACAATCACGCCGCCGTTGACGCTCGCGCCTAGGCATGTGCCAGTCTATCTCAGAAGTATTGCAATGAGCATCCTATTCCACAGGAAGAAGAGAAGATGGAGGAAGAATTTGCTCCTGTACAGGAAGCACAAGAAAGTACGGCTAAGGCATCAGTTGATGTACTTAGGAAAAGTGGTCCTTCACTGCCCAGCAGAATGTTTTGCCGGAAATGGTTTACGGAAGCTTCGACGCATAGACTCAATTCACGACCACTGCTGTCAAAAGGGCTGAAGCGCAGCGAAACGTTACTTATGGAGAAGCTAAATAAGCAGAAATTCACACTTATTCAAGCGATATTTCAAACGAAAGCGTTCAAAGTTCATTTGCGTAACAGATGTTACCCACAAACTGCAGCATAGCTGTTATCAATTCAGCAAATTTTATCGTTACTTACATTTTTCTCGCGGGTATCTTAAAGCTCATTCAAGTGAAGTTCTACTGTATTTAGACGGAAAGCATTAGATATCTCAACAACCACTGGGGCATGAAAACGTGTGGCGCAAAAAAGCGTTATCTCGGGATGGTGCCACTCCATAATGACAAGACCACCGCACACAAACATTTCTGTGATTGTGACTTCACGTGGCGACATCACTGCATGACATCGTCAATTGTTGAGTTGCAACCCGACCCCGGAGGCACTTTAAACCCATTGAGGTGCGAGATTATCGCAATGTCTCCAACGCCAGAGGGGTAGCGAAACCACGTTGCGGAAAATTGTGTTTCAGGGGTGAGGAAGAGGGTCATAAATCCAGTCAATAAATTCTCGCTAAGCATAAGGTGCGAGAAAGGCCATGTGACGTTTTTGGGCATAGCTTGATCCATGTTTCTGGATGTTTGCAGAAATTCCAGAACGTGCGTCTCAATGTACCAGCATCATCTGGGGGCACTGACTTCTCAGAAAGGTGCCTGTTCCATTTCAAAAATGAAACAAAAAACAGCTCTGAGATGCTAAATTTCCAAAATGTTGCTTGCGAATATATAAAACAGCACGTTAATGAAAGTTTTTCTCAAATTGCATGAAATACACGAACAGAGAATACAGAAAAGATAACGCGCTTAGCCATAAATAAACCACAGACAAGGGAGCAAAATGCAAATTTGCGCATCGGGTGTTCGGTAGAATTCGATTTAAAAAAAAAACTTTGACCCAGACAACTTAGAGGGCTCCGAAGAAACCTAATGTATCAGCATTACACTTGAATATCAACGACGTCGCGCAGTTCAGTCACAGGATTTTTATACAGATAAGATGGACGAAATAATTAAGTACAGACAGTTTAGACATATTCATGGCAGTGTACCTGCAAATATTCAACTTAGTAGTTTCAAAAACTACAGAAAAGATAGCGTGACTTTGAGGGCTCAAGAGCTTCGAGGATCAATACCTATAGACATTTTACCAAATAAAAATTCAATGAACACGTTCGCACTAAATATCTGGAGCGTACACAAGACTACGTGGAAAACGCTGTCCAATGTGGAACTATTCAATACCATTGGGCTATAATAGAGCTATTTGTCGTGACGTAGCTAGCAGTAAAAATACACGGTTTCTACTTTAGATGTGAAACACCTTGGGGTGTGGATCGTTCCCTCCTCCGTTTGTATGTAGTATGTAAGCAGCCACCTCTTTTTTATGAACTGCTCACTTGATGGTGTTGTATGTATATGTCCTTGGAACTATTATCACTAGATGGCATTAGTGGTTTTGTGTACTTTATGACTAAAGAGTATAGATGACGTTGTTATACTAAGGAATTCACAGCATATCCACCGTGTGAATGATGTTGAGTTTGATGAAGGGTCCATCCATCCTTCAGTGCGATGCGTCCTCTAGTTTATTATGAGCGGACGGACGGGTGTACGGACAGACAGACAGACGTTTGTAGCATTCACCTAGAAAAAACTACGCTGGAACGAATCTTACACACACTCATCTTCGTTGGAATTCTTGAGAGCAGCTTGCACCAGAAACAAAAAAAAAATGACTTCCTTCTGCAAGAGGTTTGTCCCGGCTGCCTCGTCTCCTCGGCCTACAACACCTCTTAACTCCCTAGTTTGAAGACAAGCCTACGATCGAGAGCACAGTGTGGCGTCTTTCACAGTTTTAAAAGGGGTTTTCGCTTTGAAGCAGCTTAGATGTTGATGAAATCAGAAAACTTCGAGCCAATTTCTAGTTCGACAAGTCTTTCTTTTATACTTCTTTTATTAGACCGGCTTATATGCGTCAGTCTCTTCACAACAGAAGACAACAGAACAAAAAAGAAACGGAAGACGATGTTTTGAATCAAACTGTGCCTGGCAAGACTACTCGCCGCTACACGTTGTTTGAGTGCAGCAATTTGTGGCACTTATTCCCTTATTGGTGGGAGCAAGGAACGTTTTTTCTAACAGGAGCCATCATGTGACTTTTTTTCCTAACACTTTTCACTTAGTATCTGGAGGAGAAACAAAACTCGGTGGTAAGGTAGGGCCAGTGCGGACCAATGTGATAAAGTTTGACAGTATCCTCACGAGGTTTTTAGTTGTCTTTGAAGCTATGTGCATCTCCTAGTGAAATCTCTTCTATTGATATTAGTCTTTTTGCATATTTTGCAAAAGAAAAGCAGCAAGCGTTTTTGACACATTTTAACTGAGTTTGCCTATCGAAAACATACGCTGGAAAGAAAACTACACCCACTCATCTTCGTCAGAGTTCTTGACAGCAGCCTGTGCCGAAAGCAGGAAATGACATCTCTTCTACGCGAAGAATCTCCCGGTTGCCTAAGTCAACATGGCCTACAACGTGTGGGAGCTCTGTTGTCAGAGTTTGAGCACAACCTTGTGGCCGAGAGTACAGTTCGGGACGTCTGTACGGTTTTGCGAAATGCTTTCCATTTCTTGACAGCTTGGAACTCGAAAAAATCGGAAAGCTTCCAGCCCATATCGGGTTAGAAAGGTTATTCTTTTCTATTTACTATAGGGAACATAAAAATGAAAAGAAACGTTGAAATAGGACTGTGCTGGTGAACACCGGTAAAAGATATGTGTTGTTCAGTTCCAGTAATTTCCCCCACAGATTCAATTACTGAACTTTATGGAGGGCGTTACTTCGAACAAGAGACACCACGTATTTTTTATGTGTATGTTTGCTATGCTAAGACTAACAAGGCACACGGGACTGCTGTTTTATAGATTGACTGATCGTTTGACATGTAGGGTTTAACGTCCTAACACCACCAGATGATTATGAGAGATGCCGTAGTGGAAGGCTCCAGAAGTTTTGCCCACCTGTGGTTCTTCAACATGCACCAAAATCTGAGCACAAGACCTACAAAATTTCCACCTGCATCGGAAATGCAGCTGCCGCAGCCGGGATTCGATCCCGCGACCTGCGGGTCAGCAGCCGAGTACCTTAGCCACTAGACCACCGCGACTGGGCGCTGTGTTGTGGACGTGACTGGGCTTCGTAAAACTGGATTAATGAGAAATATGACAACACAGTGAACATAAGTTTATCCGAATCTTTCTTGCTAACCACAAGCAGTTTGTATCCATTAACGAAACTGACTCTCCCGAGGTGGCGGTACATTCAGGAGTACCTCAGGGTTCTGTGTTGGGGCCTTTACTGTTTCTAATATACATTAACGACCTGCCTTCTAACATTTGTTCTCCAGTTTGCCTTTTTGCTGATGACTGTGTGCTTTACCGTAAAATTACTAACGATACTGATATTGCCTGTCTACAATCCGACCTTAACAACATTATTTCCTGTTGTAACCTCTGGCACGTGGATCTTAACGTTTCTAAATGTAAATCAATGAGAATTTCGCGTAACAAACTACCTAGCCCTGATTACTTTCTTAAAGATACCTTACTAGAGTCAGTTGAATCTTACAAATATCTCGGTGTGCACATAACCAATAACCTATCCTGGGCGCGCCAAATTGAATATGTAACATCTAATGCAAACCGCATGCTAGGCTACTTGAAAAGAAATTTCTCGCTGTCCCCGTCTTCCTTAAAAAAGCAGCTATATATAACCTACGTACGCCCTAGGCTTGAATATGCTTCCTCAGTTTGGGACCCTGGCTATGTAACACTATCTAATAAAATTGAAGCTGTGCAAAACCGCTCCGCAAAGTTCATACTTTCTAACTATCACCGCACTTCCACTGTTACTAACATGAAATCCAGCCTCGACCTTGCTACTCTTGCTACTCGCCGGAAACTTGCTTGCCTTTGTTTGCTGCATAAAGCGTATCACCATAACCCCATACTTAAATCACGTTGGCTAAACCCTCCTTTTTTCCTATCTGAACGCCTCAACCATCATTACAAGGTTCATATTTCGCGCCAAAACACCGTAACATACTCTCATTGTTTTTTACCAAAAAACATGCCGTGATTGGCACAACCTGCCCTGCGTCAGTAGTCACGATTACTAATCATGAACGCTTTCGGGCGGAACTCGAAAATTTTATGCATTGATGTGCTCAACGCATTTTTTCCCCCTGGTTTTGTTTGCTGCTGTTCGGTTACCGTTCACTTGTGTATCGCAGATACGTTGTGCCATGTTGTAATTTTTTTTGTCGCGGTGCTTCCTTGTTTCATTTTTTTTTAGATATTGTGTAAGCGTTGTCATTTACACGTTGTTCTCGAGTGTTGTACGCACGTACTGAATGTGATTTGTTTTTCACGTTTCAATTGTATTTTTTGTCTTCTAAACCCACTCCCCTCTATAATGCTGTATGCCCTGAGGGTACAATAAATAAATAAATAAATAAATTCAATTTGTGGCGAAAGAGAAAACAAACGAATATTCAGTTTTGAATGGGGCAAACGAAGCGTCCAGGAATGACATGCTTGGACCAAACTGGATGTTTTGAAACAACGGTGAATGAAGTCATTAAAATGTTTTGGTAAACAGAGGAAAGACAGCAACTGCTGCAGAGTTCAGACAAAGGGTGCCAGGGAAGTGATGTTCGTGGTGTCTTATCGACGCGTACGGTCGCTCGGGCTAGCCTTCAGTGTAGATTTCCGTTGATTATATATGTATTGGTAAACTTTTGGCAGAAGTATATGGCAAAATATGGGGAAAATACTGATTACAACTGTGCACGCAAGCGATTCTAAATGGCACAGAAAGTTTCCGTGTGGCGAAGAGGGCAGTAGGGCAGTTTTTTCGTAAAACCAAGGATCATGGTGAAACTATAAGTGGCTGGTTGATTCTGTGAGTCATAGGTTCCTTTTAATGCGGGCGGTACTGCTGTTCCTGACAACAGTTTGCCTCAGCGGCTTCACTGAAGCATAGTAGACAGCTGCGTGTATTCCGTACAAATAAAGCGCGCCCCCTGATTCTACTACTATACTTTCATTTCGTTAATATAAATCTTTTTCATATTGTTTCCCCGCGAAATTCGTACCACTGCCTCTCAACAGAGGCTGATGCTGTAATAGTTGCAGTACAAGGCACTTGCTCCTGACTTTTGAACAAAAGGCCTTGAGGAGGCATTCGAGCTATTTGTCCACATTCACAAATTTAGTTTACATGCTCGGACTTCTCAATCATTCAACCCTGATAGACCGCTGCAGATTTTGCTTTGATTATTTGGTGCCCTATATATTGTTTACGTTTTACAGCGAAAGCTGTTATGAGATCACAGCAGTTGCGTGCGCCGTAGCTGTTAGTCACCGCGCCGCCGGTGTACGTAACGCTACCGGGCAAAATTAAAGAAAATAAATAGATAAACAAAGGCCAGCCCAGCGCGGACCACGCCAGCACATGTTGTTACAGCGAAAGCTTGAGCAGCGGCGTTTCAGAGGTTGTTCTAACAAACATTAGGTAACTGCTACAAGCACACTAGCTGGGTACCCACTACGTCATAAATCATCATAATTCTCGTGTGGTAGCTACATTCACTTCACTATCATTCGTCATTCTTCGGAAAAGCGTGGGTATCCCGCTAGACACTTGCAAATGACTCTATGGAAATTTTTATGCAGTGCCTGATGTTGATGCAGAATTATGACTGAAATGCGAATGCGCCGCAGTTATTGGGGACCAAGAACAAGCTTTATAAATGGGTTGAACATTGGACGACTGTGTGGGTTAGCAATTCGCATTGTGTGATGTCTCGTTTTTCTTTTACTGTTCTGAAACGCTTCAGTACACATATTAATGTAATGCAACTCCTTTTTCCATCATCAAGTTGGCCTAAAGGCAGTTTACAAGCGAGTTCCGAGCAGCACCGCCTTGGCTCAGTGGTAAAATACTGGTCTGGCACGCTGGGAACCCGGGTTTTAAGGTCAATGCGTGCTTGCTTTATATATATATATATATATATATATATATATATAGGTAGCAGGTTCGGATCCTGCTCACGGCAAGTTATCTTTTCAACCACTTTTCTTTTTTCACCTTTACAATTGGCCTAGTAACTTCTCCTATACTTTTCTTGGCATTATTGTCTAATAGATCTCGTCAATATTGTGTCTAAACGCGAACAAACGAGCCCTTATGTATACACTTGTTTACCTTATATATATTGCAAGGGAGTTTAATAGCGACGCCAGGTAGTAGGCAGACAGCTGGTACGGACACAAATGCTCGAGCAGTCCAGAGTCTACAGCTCATGCACACAGTCGCGCTTCGCACTCAGAGATGGTCCCCCTGGTCATTGCCTTACGCTTGCGAATGCCCCACTACTATACCCCGGCGATGAAGACGAGCTATCCTGGCGACTCAAGGTGACGAGAGGATAGGAGGGTCGCAGCAGGGCTTGAGGTGACTGATCTGTACCGTCTCACGACCAAGGCGGTGCTTGTCCGTGGACGGCTTGAGCGGTTCAGTCACATAGGTGACAGAAGAAGGGCGCTGTATGACGCGGTAAGGGACAGTATACGTCGGTGTAAACTTGGGAGTCAGTCCAGGAGAGTGGAAAGGCAGTCGGAGCCATATGAGAGAAGCGACGGGGAATGTGTCCTGAACAAGATCACGGTCGTGGCGATCTTTTTGGAGGGCTTGATTATCAGCTTTGAAGGACCGTGCAAGCTGACACACTCTTCGGTATGTTCGGCCATTTCAGAAACTGGGCTGAACTCGGAGGCATCAGCATTGTATGGCAGAATTGTATCGAGTGTGCTGCATGGGTCACGACCCATATAAAAGAAAAAAATTGAGAAAAGCCTGTTGTTGATTGCCCACTACAATAATATATATATTATATATATATATATATATATATATATAGATATAGATATATATAATATATGGCGTAGTGGTTAGAGCATCCGCCCTCGCATGCAAAATGTCCGTGGTTCGAATCCCGGTGCCGCGCAGTTCCCAACGGATATAAAAAAAAATCCGCGTGGTGATGGAACTGCACTACGAGGCCTGGGGTGCGGCCTCACCGGTAACCACCGCTGGGAACGCACTCCCTCGCCAGAAAAGGATTGGCCACCCTGGTGCAGTATCTGGCCACTACCTCCCACATGCATACGTCAAATAACTCACGGCCCTCAGTCCCCAGCAGCTGCGAAGCAACTGACCACGGCGGCGGTCAGATCTGCAACGCAGCAGAGGGTGCTAAGAATCTCTGGATCCGGACAGGCCGGTCATTGGAACCTGTAACTTGGCAACGTTTTAACGCTAGAACCTTATCTAGTGAGGAAGGTCTAGCTGTGCTATTCGAGGAGCTGGAGGGTGTTAAATGGGATATAATAGGGCTCAGTGAGGTTAGGAGGACAGATGAGGCCTATACGGTGCTACAGAATGGGCACGTCCTTTGCTATCGGGGCTTCGCTGACAGAAGAGAACTGGGTAGGTGGGGTTCCTAATTCACAGAAACATAGGCTGGCAACATAGAGGAATACTATAGCATTAATGAAAGGGTGGTAGGTATCGTAATTAAACTGAATAAGAGATACAAATGAAAGGTGGGTACAGGCTTACGCGCCTACATCCAGCCATGATGACGCTTCAGTTGAAAGCTTCTATGAAGACGTGGAATCGGCAATGAGTAAGGTAAAAACACAGTATACAATACTGATGGGAGACTTTAATGCAAAGGTAGGGAAGAAGCAGGCTGGAGGACCAGGCAGTAGGAGATTATGGCATCGGTACTAGAAACGACAGAGAAGAGCTACTAGTAGAATTCGCCGGAACGCAATAATTTACGGATTTTGAATACCTTCTACCGAAAACGAGGAAACCGCAAGTGGACATGGAGGAGCCCTAATGGCGAAATAAGAACGAAATAGACCTTATAATGAGTGCACACCCAGGCATCGTGCAGGATGTGGAAGTGGTTGGCAAGGTACGATGCAGTGACCATAGAATGGTACGGTCTCGAATTCGCCTAGACTTGAGAAAGGAACGACAGAAACTGATACGCAAGAGCCAATCAATAAGCTAGCACTGAGAGGGAAAGTACAGGAATTCAGAGTCTCGCTTCAGGACAGGTACTCGGCTCTTAGTGAGGACAACCAACCTCAGCATAGATACAATGAATGCTAATCTGACGAGTATCATTACGGACGTGTGCAGTGGAAGTTGGAGGAAGGGTAGTTAGACAGGACAACTGGCAAGCTTTCCCAGGAACATGAGAATCTCATTAAGAAGCGTCAAATCATGAAAGTCTCAAGTACAACAGACAAAATAGAACTGGCAGAGCTTTCGAAGTTGATAATAGGCGTAAGGTATCCGACGTAAGAAGGTATAACATGGAGAGAATTGAAAACGCTCTGAAAAACGGAGGAAGCGTCAAAGCAGTGAAGAGGAAACTTGGGATAGGCTAAAATCGGATGTATGCGATGAGGGACAAGAAGGCAAAATAACTACCAATATGGACTAGGATAGTTAAAATAGCGGAGGAGGTTTTTACAGAGATCTGTACAGTATGCCGGGAACACCCACGACCTTTAATACTATAAGAAACTAGCAGTGAACCCAGATGACACCCCACCAGTAATGATAGAAGAGTCAGAAAGCTTGGAGAGCATGCACAGAGCGAAAAGCTGCTGGTGAGAATCAGGTAACATCTAGATCTGCTGAAAAGATGAGGACAGATTGTGTTAGAAAAACTAGCCACCTGTTCACAAGGGTCTCCTGACGGGAAAGAGGTACCAGAGTCTTCGTAAGGACGCTAACATCATCTTAATACATAAGAAAGGAGGATGACAAGGACTTGAAGAATTACAGGCCGATTAGCTTGCTCTCTGTAGTATACAAGCTATTTACAAAGTAATTGCCTAACAGAGTAAAGAAAACATAGAATTCAATCAACCAAAGGAACAGCAGGATTTCGAACAGGCTACTCAACAATCAACCACATTCATACTATCAATCAGGTAATAGAGAAGTGCTCAGAATATAACCAACCACTATACACAGCCTTCAGTAGATTACGAGAAGGCGTTTGATTCAGTAGAAATATCAGCCGTCATGCAGACACTGCGGAATCAGGGCGTCCGATGAAGTATATATAAACATCTCTGGAAGAAATCTACAGGGTGATCAACTGCTACCATAGTGCTTCATAAAGAAAGCAACAGGAATACCAATCAAGAAGGGTGTAAGGCAGCGGACGGACACAATCTCCCCAATGCTAATTTACCGCGTGCTTACAGGAGGTTTTCAGAAGCCTAGAATGGGAAACAGTTAGGGATAAGAGTTAATGGAGAGTACCTTAGTAACCTGCGCTTCCGCCGATGACATTGCATTGCTGAGTAACTCAGGGGACGAATTGCAACTCATGATTACGGAGTTAGACAAGGAGAGCAGAAAGGTAGGGTCTTAAAATGAATCTGCAGAAAACGAAAGTAATGTACAACAACCTCGGAAAAGAGCAGCGCTTCGAGATAGGTAATAGTGCACTTCAAGTTGTAAAAGACTATGTCTACTTAGGGCAGGTAATAACCGCGGAGCCGAACCACGAGATTGAAGTAACTGAAGAATATGAATGGGGTGGAGCACATTTGGCAAGCACTCTCAAATTATGACAGGTAGATTGCCACTATCCCTCAAGATAAAGGTATATAACAGCTGTATCTTGCCGGGTACTAGCTATCGGAGCAGAAACCTGGAGACTTACAAAGAGGGTTCAGCTTAAATTGAGGACACGCAGCGAGCATGGAAAGAAAAATGGTAGGTGTAACCTTAAGAGACAAGAAGAGAAGCGAGTGGATTAAGGGAACAAACGGGGGTTAAGGATATCATAGCTGAAATCAAGAAGAAGAAATGGACATGGGCGGGCATGTAGCGCGTAGACAGGATAACCGCTGGCTCGTTAGGGTAACTAACTGGATTCCCAGAGAAGGAAAGCGGGTACGGGGGAGACAGAAGGTTAGGTGGGCAGATGAGATTAAGAAGTTTGCGGGTATAAAATTGCAGCAGCAAGCACAGGACCGGGTTAACTGGGCGGAACATGGGAGAGGCCTTTGTCCTGCAGTGGACGTAGTCAGGCTGATGATTATATATATATATATATATATATATATATATATATATAGATATAATATATATATAATATATATCTTGGCAGGCATGGTTTTGGGTGGCCGTAGCGTTTCAAATAGTCAGTAGATCCTCCGTGAGCAGTCACAAAGTGGTTTATTTCGACGTTTCAGCCAGAGTCTGGCCTTCATCAGGATTGAGCATACAGTTTGTTGGTGCTCAGCTTTATACGATCTTAAATCAGAGGGGGAGAAAGAGAGATGAAGGGAAGAAAAAAGAGGGAAAGAGAGAAAAAAGAGAAAAAAGCAATGAGAAGATAAGGTGGATTCCCCCGGGTGCCTTCTTTCACTCTTCCTTCCCCCTCTCTCTCCCTTTTCATTTTTTCACCTTCTGGCAAGTATCGAAGTGCCGTGTGTACTCGCTCAGACATCCTAAAGGTGAAAAAGCGAAAAGATAGAGAGAGGGAGGGGAAGGGAAGGAAGAGTGAAAGTGCACACCCGGGGGAGTCAACTTTAAATTCTCATCGCTTTTTTTTTTTTTCTTTCCTTCCTCTCTCTCTCTCCCCTTCTTATTTAAGATGGTATAAAGCTGAGCACCAACAAACTGTACCCTCAATGCTGATGAAGGCTGGACTCTGGCTGAAACGCCGAAATAAACCACGTTGTGACTGC
>NW_023608179.1:0-29790 GCF_013339725.1 Rhipicephalus microplus | reverse complement strand
TGTCTCTGTGAATAAGGAATCCCACTCCCGTTCTCTCAGTAAACCAAGCCCCGATAGCAAACAGCGTGCCCGTTCTGTAACACTGTATAGGCCTCATCTGTCCTCCTAACCTAACTGAGCCCATTACATCTCATTTATTGCTTTCTAGCTCCTCAGATAGTACAGCTGCATTTGCCTCACTAGATAACGTTCTAGCGTTAAACTTTGCTAAGTTCAGGTCCCAATGGTGGCCTGTTCGGATCCATAGTTTTAGCACCCTCTGCTGCGTTGCAGATCTGACCGCCGCCATGGTTAGTTGCTTCGCAGTCGCTGGGGACTAAGGGCCGTGAGTGATGGACGTATGCGTGTGAGAGGTTGTGGCCAGATACTGCACCAGGTGTCATGTAAGAACATGCGTGTCACATGCGCGTCAAGTAAGAACATGTAAGAACCATGCGTGTCATGTAAGAACATGACTACATGCCACACTCATGATGCGCTCGCACGCAGCCATTTCACTATCTCACGTATGCCAAATTTGGTATTACGTGATGCAAACAGCAACCATAACCCTTCCAAACTTGATAATGTGAGATGCGTGTCTCCAAAACAGACTACATGCTACGCTGATAGCACTCTGACAGCCTTTTCGCTTGTACACATATACGAGTTTGGTATCACGTGATGTGAATTCATGACGAAGGTAAATGACACGTCCAAACATATAATCATGACATACGTGTCATGTGAACCCTGACTACATACTACGCTCATAGCGCGCCAGCGGCCGTCACTAGCTGCACATATACCAAATTTGATATGTGACTTGAATAGACGACGAAGGTAAATGACACGTTTAACATATTCATGACATGCAAGCCCTGCACGCACATAATTTAGGTCCTCCTAGTAACGTTGTTCTGATTTTAAAGTGGCATATCAACATTACTCATTCGTGCTTCGCATAGCGTCGATTTCCACTGAACGTGGGATCCGCCAATTTTTGTAGATGTGTAATACATTTTGTCTCGTACTATGTTCTCTTGAACTCCTTTGCAATGTCCCTGCATTGCTCTTGGTAGTTGAGTAGAGAAGTACATGTGCACCACTGTACATTTTAGCGGGGCTCACCCAAGTGCCCGTTGGTATAATTTAGTACATTGATGCACAGTGTTTTACGTCTTAAGTATGCTGGTCCGTGATTGTTGTGCTAAAGACACTTGTCATTATTGGCCACATAATGAGCCTCTATTGGTTCCGGCTATTTAATATTACAGCATATTCTCAATTCGCCGTATAAGTTGTTGACAACCAGAAGCAGGGAGCGATGGAAGTGGGCAGCAAAGTGTGGGGGCTGGGCCTGCACTGTTTAGCCGAGTAGGTTGTTTGTGCAGAAAAATCAAACACATACACAACATATCCACTCAGCTACAACTGCGTGGTCTAAACATCAAGCACAAGGTCTGTTATCAACAGTTCTTCGATGATCCTACTCCTTGTCGCTTCGCTATAGAAAACACAATATATCTAATATGGAGAGCAAGTCCGACCGTACGACGAGCCGCTTGCAGTACCTGGTGGAAGAATGTAGCGTAAAGGTGGGTCAGTTTAAACGAAGGAACTAGCTTGCAAATAAACTGACGGCTGCAATAAGCCATGGAAGGTTACATCTGTAACTATATAACTATCGTCACTCGGACTGTTTCAGTATTGCGCAGTGTGCTTGACCTCCAAAAGCTTTCACTAGTTTCGGCTAGCATTAACAAATATCGATGGTACTTTACGCTAAATTCGCGAGGCATTGGCCTATGTGACAATGTAAAAGACAACCTACCACAGTTCTACATTAGCATATTACCGCCAGTTGTGCTAAGCATCACGCGCTTTACACGGTAAGAATTCAACTAAAAACCGCAAACTCATTCTCACAAGGCACGCTTGGCCGCCAATTTTTTGGTCCCAGCGTCATTGTTTTTCTTCATATCCATTCTATACTTACTAGTCAAATAAATAACAAATAATAAAGAAAAAATGGAGCATCCACGTTCTCCACGCTTAGTGTACTGATATGTGGACATCCAAAGTCCACGTTCCTAATCATTGTCATTCCTCCTATAGGCACGAAGTCATCTATTGGTTCGCCCTTTCTGCACTCTGCCTGCTCTTCATGCTTTCCCTGGCCATCTTAGTTTTTACCTTCGTCATTGATAGTAAGTGAATTACGTGTAGGCATATACGCATTAAGTGATGTAGTCACAAAGGTGCATCCCAGCGGTCGCTTCAGTGTTTTGGTAATATGTTAATATATTGTGCGCAGATTTGATGACATCCCCTTAGTTAACTGAGTTGCGATGCTTACCTTTCGTGAAACTCCGGCAAACATAGCTTCCTGCATGGTGACTTCTCTTCAATGTAACTTAAGTCCTGACACCTAAAAAACAATACAAATGTTCTGTGGTTTCATTCAATTAGCAGTGAGATTTCCTAACCATGATTGTCAAAAGCTGTGTGAGTAGGACGCCACGCTCGTCAGTAACCTCACTCAAGATGATGTTGTGTGTGCTATTATAATGACAAAACTTTTCTGACTTATGAAGTAGAGAAAAAGAGGCCAATACGTGCTCTTTATTCTTAATTATTTGAACTGTGCAAAATATTGTTGCTTAGTTTGGAGCAACACATAGCTGGAGCAACACTCTTTGGATTTACACCCCGCAAGGTAATAAAGTTTGTCCTGTCGTGGTGGTTTATAGTGGTCCAGGTACTCAGCCGCTGACCCGCGGTCGCAGGATCGATCTCCGGCTGCGGTAGCTGCATTTTTGATAGAGGGAAAATGCTGTATGCCCGTGTGCTCAGATTTGGGTGTGCGTTAAAGGAGCCCCGGTGGTCGAAATTCTCGGTTCCTTCGACAACAGCGTCTGTCATAATTATATGGTGGTTGGGGACGGTAAACCTCACGTATCAATCATGGTATTAACGCTTGTTGAAAGTTCTCTTCAAAGTTTGCCACTGTATATAGCTAAGGCGGATAACCACCACAAGAATCTCTACTTTTAAAATTATGTACATAAACCTAAAACCCTAAAATGCAAGGTTTGAAGAACGCACCTTTAAATCTGTTGACAAAGAAATACAATGCAACAACAAAAGATACTAGTATAGATCACGGCTGACGATGAACGTTATGACTGCACATATCCGATCCGGTGCTTCACCATCTGGCGGAAGGCTCGGGCAGAAATTTTTTCGATATCATCATCAACTTTGTTGCGTCGTTTCTCTGTTCTTCGTGTGAGCTACTCAGCAAACATCTTTTGCTTCATTGCTTTTCGACATTTCAAAAGGCTAGTCTACAGATTTACCACTAAAAGTCGATGCTATATTTGTAAAAACTAGTTTGGTAGAACGTTTTCCAATACTACACGACGAAGCAATCAAGCACCAAATGGCAGACATGCTCAGGTGATTACGTGGACTGTGACCACCTACGCACCTTTCAAATGAGGTGAAAATTCGCAGAAGTCAGCCGGTGATTGTGAGTGACTTTGTTAGACATCTACTTAGCCTGTATTATTGTGCGAGCGTTTTGTGTACACGTAAACTGTAAGAAGGGGACGTCATGGGCTTGAAAAAGTTCTTGCCTGCACCTCATTGTCCCTTTCCTACAAGGAGTTTACGTAGCTAATTGCTAATAAAATTAGGACCATTTTGAAATCATTTGACCAAAGCACCAAGTAAAACCTGATACATTTTGCAGGACATAACTGAGCTCTGTATATACCATCATACATTCGAGCAAGCAGTTGATTCGCTGAAATCTTGGTAGACAAGCGGATAAGGCGGCATAAGTGTGGAAACGAACCGCTTATGAAAATGCTGAAGAAATCAGCAGCGGATTCACATCCTCATGCTCACCGAAAAGAAAGCAATGAAATTCTAATAAAGCAAAGGGTTAAGAGAGAGAGATTGTATCTCTGCAATTCGATTCATCACGTGTTGGCAGGAGGCTTTTACAAAAGAGCGCTGAATTGGGAACAGTCATTATAATGGTTAATGGAGAGTATCGTAGTAACATGCGATTCACCATTGACATTACCTTGCAGTGTAACTCGGGGGACGAATCGCCAAACATGATTACGTATTCGGAAGGCAAAGCAGAAAGGCCACTTTGAAAATTATTGTGCAGAAAACAGAAGTGACCTTGAACACTCTCGGACGAAAGTAACACATTGCGACAGGTAGCGAGGCACTGGAAATGGTAAAATATACGTTATATTAGTATAGTGAATGCAAGTACGAAAAATGGCACTGAAATAATTAGAACAATGAGACAGGGTACTTTGGCAAATATTATCACATCATGAAAAGCAGTTTATTATTGTTACTCAAAAGAAAAAAATATAAGAGCTGTATCGTACTGATACTTACGTACAGAGCAGAAACCTGGTAGTTTATAAAAAGAGTTCCCCTTAACACAGCGAGCACTGGATAGGAAAATGATAGGTGTAGCCTTAAGGGACAAAAGAGAGCAAAATGGATGAGTGAAAAAACTAACGTGATGGACAAATTAGTCGTAATTGTCAGAAATGGGCATGGGCGAATAGTTGACCAGAAGTCAATTTAACCAAGAATCAGGAAGAGTGACAGACCCTAATCCTAAATAGGGCAAGCGGGTATTTGGGAAGCATAGCTTCAGTTGGGTAGGTGAGATCGAGAAGTTAGCAGGGAAAGCATGGTAGCAGCAAGCGCAACTCCAGGTTAATTGCAGAGACAGTTCTGAGGCTTTTGGCTTACAGTGAGCGTTTGCAGAAAGCTGATGACGATCGCTAACAATTAGCCCTGTAGTATTGGTACCCTGGTGAACTGCATTGTGTTCTTTCTAGACACAGTAAAAGTTAGCCAAAAAATTGAGGTACGCTTTTCAGTACGCATTTGTAGAAATATTGTCACAGCAGCTTCACGTTCTTCGGGAAATAAGGGCAAAAAAAATTACATTTCTCGTCAATGACTTTGTAATTTAACTCATCTTGCTATTCCTATATGCAAAAATGTTACACGTAGTACTTGTACCACATTGCCTCCGCAGCCGCCCAAGCTACAGAGAAAACAGGGGTTGACGCAAAGGCACTCGAAGGTAACGATAGAGGCAGCGGACCTTGGCCACCGATCCACGTAGTTGTGCTAGCTGGCTCTGGGAGGAAATGACAATGGTAAGCAACGCTTAAGTGTAATACGCATCCGCGTCGCTAATCTTTCAGAAATCTCGGCTGCTTGTGGCACGATGCCCCTTGATGCCTAAGTCGTGTTCGCAAGTACAGAGCCATGCATGCAATATCTTTCATGCCACTACTTTTAGAATGTAGTAGATATAGTGCCTTTCTTTCTGTTCGTATGTCCAACCAGGTGCCTCAAAAAAAACCTAAATCAGTAGCATAGCTACTTGCACTGCAACGGCTTGGTGTCCTTTCGAAAACAACCTTAATTATCTATTCATAAATAGATACATCTATATCATGAGGGCAGACCAAACAGAAAAATAGTGCGCTCATTGTAGCAAAAGCACGGTTGATCTGTTTGTTTGAAAAATCGGTATAACACATAAGTAGGACATGCCTTCACAGAAGTAATTTAATGTTTACTGTACATTATTATTGGCACATTCCATTCTCGAGTATTGTTATCGCCCTGTATTTCCCTGATTCAGTTAGGCAACCATTCAGTCACCTGAACGTACATCAGTATACATTATTCCCTCAATCTATATCATTATGGAACAAGCTACCGGGAGAAGTGGTTATTAGCTGACACAACAGAATTGTTCACGCCATCTCTGTCAATAATCTATTTCTTGATATTTAAAATGCTGCTATATCTATTTATGTTCATCATTGGTGCTGAGAATAGTACTTTTGTATTCCTCTATATTTATTACATTCCTCACTCATGTTGCCAACTTTCGTAACTTTTGTACCTTTTATTATTTTTTATTATTCTCGCTGACAGTTATGTACCCTCTCTTGCTTGGGCTCGGATAGGGCCTGCAGTATTTGTAAATAAAATAATTAAACAGTAATGTTTGGCGTGAACCGCATCTGCAGGGTTCGAGAAACTTCGGGACCGTAGTGATCTTTTTCTTAAGACTACGCGCGCAACGTAAGCATTACAAATTATTATGTAACTCAATAAACAATTCTATAACTTACGTGCCGCCAGTGATCACGCTTGATTATTTGACGGCACATGTGTACTTGCCGACGCACTTCGCCGCTCTCAATGCCAGTGGGAATCTCAGTCATATGCTGCGTTTCGCGCCAATGCCTTACCCACACAACACTGAGTCTCCCTCTTTCCGTGACGGAGGGACGCCGGATGCGCTGAAACGCAAATTCGTTAAAGCAACGCAGCGCAGACCGGTGTCTGGCATGGCAACGCCGCCGTGACGCGACGAAATGAACGCCGGCGAGCACGTGACGACGTCTCGTCAAAATGTATTGCGCGTTGACTGTGGTATGTAGTCATGTTCTCACATCACACGCATCTCATGATTATGCTGTTTGCACTAGTCACATACCTTCGTCGTCCATAGACGTCACGTAGTACAAAATTTGGCATATGTGAAGCTAGCGAAACGGCCGCGAGCGCATCATGAGTGTGGCATTTAGCCATGTTGTTACATGGCACGCATGTCGTGTTATTATTTTCGAGTGTGTCATTTACCTGTGTTGTTCATTCGCGTCACGAAATACCGGTTTTGGTACATGTGAAGCAGCGAAACGGCCGTGAGCACATCGTGAGCGTAGCATGTAGTCATGTTGTTACATCACACACTGATTTTCATCATGTTTGCACCAGTATCATACCTTCATCATCCATTCACGTCCCGTAATACGAAATTTGGTACAAGTGAAGCTAGGGAAACGGCTATCATCGCATCACGAGTGTGGCGTGTAGTGATGTTGTTACATGACACGCATCTCAAGATTATCATCTTTGCACCAGTCACATACCTTCGTCATTCATTCACGTACCGTAGTACCAAATTCGGTATATGTGACACTAGCCAAACGGCCACGAGCGCATTATGAGCGTGGCATGTAGTCATGTTGTTACATGACAGGCATGTCAGAATTTTCAAGTTAGGGTATGTCACTTGTGTTCGCTAAGCAATCATGTCATACCATACCAGTTTCGCAACATGCCATGTGAACGAAACCACCGCACGAGCTGCTGGACCATGAAATGTAAATCATGAAATTTATGACGTACATATCATAATTTTGATGTTATGACTAGTGAAATAGGCTCTTCCTACAGTCATGTTATGACATACCAATTTTGGTATCCATACCTCTATCGAAACGGCCAGGAGAGCTAAAGTCGTTGGTGGCTAGTTAGTTAGATAGATAGATAGATAGATAGATAGATAGATAGATAGATAGATAGAGATAGATAGATAGATAGATAGATAGATAGATAGATAGATAGATAGATAGATAGATAGATAGATAGATAGATAGATAGATAGATAGATAGATATAGATAGATAGATAGATAGATAGATAGATAGATAGATAGGATAGATAGATAGATAGAGATAGATAGATAGATAGATAGATAGATAGATAGATAGATAGATAGATAGATAGATAGATAGATAGATAGATAGATAGATAGATAGATAGATAGATAGATAGATAGATAGATAGATAGATAGATGGACGGACGGACGGACGGACGGACGGACGGATGGATGGATGGATGGATGGATGGATGGATGGATGGATGCGCTCAAAGTCGCCGAAGTTCGCTAAGAAATGCTTCGCATTTAAAAACCTATAGTACCAAATGACACAATGACGCTCGAACCAGGGTCCGCTGGGTGCCATCTCAGCATTCTACTACTGAGCCCCGCTGCTGCTTGGGACTTGTTGGCAAACTTGCTTTAAGCATGCTTGATTTCGGCGAATCATCGCGTTAATACGACCTGTAAAGTGCTTTAAAACAGCCAAAACACAAGCAGATGGTCGCAAATTGCGAATAGCGTAACAATTAGGTCGTCCAATGGTCTAATTCATTTCAAAAGCTTGTTTCGTTCAGATATTAACAGTGCTGCATACCCAGTTCAGGCAAGATTCTTCATAGTCGTTAGCCACAGCATGAACAATTGGCACCAAATTTCTTGCAGTTGTTTAGCGGATACCATGCTTCTCAGAAGAATGACGAAAATGGCATCGCGAATGCCAGCCTACCAACCAAAATTTTTAATATTAATGCTGTAGTGTGTACACAGCAAGTTTGCTTGCAGGAGTTACCCAAGTAGGGTTTAGAAAAGCTCTGAATGGCCTCTCTTCTAGCTTTCGCTGTGACTGTACTGTGCCTTCCGCGCAGGCCTGGCATTTTTATACGCACGTACATACACGCATGCTACGCACTCGTGACCTTCAAGCGCGCATGTATTTTCGTGTGTATACAGATGCAGAGTCAGAAATGTTAAGGGGGAAGGATTACAGCAGCTTAATTTGAAAACTGGTAGCATCATGACCTGCATAGAAAACAAGTGCATGCGAAAATTATCAGTCACACACGTAACACAACAAATTTCCTAATGCGCCTGCTTATTCAAACGAAACTGCACTTCGCGCTTACAGATGCCCGAATATTGATTATAACACTCACACGCTAAATAATGGTGCACTCACTGAAGGAAATTAAATCGTCGCGACCGAACGAACTACCCCAGTGTCCATTACCTTCTTTCTAATGCGCAAGTTTCATATTTGCGTCGTTATGCATTGCGCGTCATTTGAATACATCGGGAATTGATAGAACAATACGTTCATTGTCATCTTTCTACCACGATGTCACGTGTTTTGGACCACTCCATTTGTCTTTGAACATTGCTTGTTATTCTCCAGCTCGCGCGTGCATCCTAGTTAAAAAAATTGGCAGATCCCACGTACAGTGGGAGCCGATGATAAGCGAAGCACGAATAAGGAAGGTTGATATGTCCCTTTAAAATCAGCACAATGTTACGAGGTGGAAGTAAATGATGCCGTACATGACTTACGTATGATAATGATCATGTTTCAATGTGTCATTTACCTTCATCATCTATTCACGTCACGTGATACCAAGTTTAATATATAGAGCTAGCAAAACAGCCGCGAGTACGCTATGAGCGTGGTATGTTTTCATTTTTTAAATGGCACGCTTGTCAGCATTATCATGTTTGCAACAGTCATATACTTTTGTTATCCATCAACGTCACGTAATGCCAAATTTTCTATATGTGGAAATAGCGAAATGACTGCCAGCGCATCATGAAGGGCCAAATATACTCCAATGTAGCGTTGACGCACATATACACTGGGCACTGCAACGCTACGTTAGCAAAATGCGAGAATGAATGAATGAACAACTTTATTTATCCCTTGTTAAAGGGAAGGGGGCAACAGGAAAGGGTGTGGTGGGGGTGGACTACTTGAAGTAGTCCTCCTCTACCCTCTCAGCCCACTCCAGGATGGCCTCCTGGATAGCGGGCCTCGAGCTGCGCAAGGCAGCCTCCCACTGCTCCTCACTAGAAATTAGGCGTTTCAGGAATGGCGAGAACTCTATAGTCTGACGCTAGGTGCGACCAGTGCAACCAGCGTCCGTCGGCGCAGCCCGACGGCAACCGGCGCAAAGTGCGACATGCTGTGTTTCTCATCAATGCCTAACCCAGACAGTACTGAGTCTCCCTCTTTCCGTGACGGAGGAACGCTGGACGCGCTGAAACGCTCGTGCGTCAAAACAACGCAGCGCGGCGCGCACATGTGAGTCCAGCGTCTGTAGTCCAGCGTCTGTAGTCCACATGTGTCCAGCAAGACCAGCGTCTGTAGTGGGAACGCTGGCGTGACCCGACGAAATGAACGCAGAGAGAGAGATTGACATATCCGTAGGAGGCTGTGAAAGGGCCATTCCGACCCTCAATTCAACCTGGAGGTTCCGCCCAGGATAGCGCTGGCAGCCGAAGGCTTGTAGCGATGTCCCGGGCCCTCTGGACCAGCCTGTAGTTGCTGCTTGTATTTGTTGCTCTGAGGGCTTCCTGCCAAGCCTCTTGGGTGTTTAGTTGTGCTGCGCTGTGGGTAGGGCGCAGCCAAAGCATGCGTTCGAAATTGCAATAGGAATGGTTGCAAAGGTAACATGTGGGTGGTGTGTCATGTCGACCCTGCGTAAAGTGGATGGTGTTATGGACGTACGTGTTTGCAATCTTTTTGAAATTAGAGCTTGTACTTTGTAAAGTTTTGGGTGCGGTGCTGGGAAGGCACGTCTTTGTCCCGGTAATGTGAAGTGATGTCGTGGTATGTGAGTACTTTGTATTGGCTGCAGAGATTCTCATAGCACTCACTCGTCGAGGGGTCATTGTCCGCGGCGCGGTGTGTCAGCACACGCGCCAGGCGGTTGACCTCATTGTCGGGATTGCAGTGGTCGAGTCCCGGTAGCGGTCCCATGTGGGCTGGGAACCAAGATACGTAGATTTGAGCTTTCTCTTCTTTAATAAGGGTTTCTTTGCTCTCGTACTCTCTTATTGCGTTGGTGGTGAGTTTTTCAGTGCTTCTAGCTACTAGGTCAGCCACGAAAGTTCGTGCCGCCGTCTTGGAGTCGTTATATTTTGGAGTAGGCTTGGCAGCTGTGCAAAGGTAGCGCAATCGCCTTTACTCTGCTTAGTGGACATGGCTTGTTCGGATGGTTGCCGCGTTTATGAAGTTTCCGTCTATATCAACTACCACTATGGCAAACGCCTCCCTGCCGTAGTAGCGGGCGACATCTACGAATAGCACGTGCGTGTTGTGTTTTTTTGCATTGTTTATGAGCGCTTTAGCTCTGTCCTTCCTTCAGCCTTTGTTAATGTTGGGTGAACGTTGCGAGGGATTGGCTCAACCCTAATGTGTATCCTCAAGTCATTACCTAGTGGGTTCTTTTCTCTGGTTGAAAAATTGGGAAAATGCCTGCATCTCGTAGGATGAGATGGCTGCTTGCGTCAACGACAGGCATGTGATCAGTGCCACAATCTGAGCCTCGAGCCTTTCTTCGGCTGTGTTGTGCAGACCTAGTTGCTCGAGTTTATTGCTACTTGTGCTATTGCGCAAGCCGAGTACCGTTTTCAGTACCTTGAGGAGCATGGAGTCGGGCTTTTGATTTCAGCCTTCGTATGTTTCAGAAACGGGAACGCGTATGCAACGTGACTTACGAGAAACGCGTGATACGCCTTCATGATGTTGTCTTCTGGGAGGCCTGCTCTTCTGTTGGTGATTCCAGCAATGCCTCTTGCAAAATTGTTCATGCTTTTTTTTCAGGGCGCTTGAGTGCTTTCTTGTTGTGGCCCTTCTTGGCGCTTAACGTTAGCCCTAGTACCTTGACCGTATATACTTGCGGTATCGTTGGTTGTTCTCAGCTTTGAGCAATACTTGCTGCTCCTCTTCGTTCGAATTTGTCGAGGGTGAAAGAGCATTAGAGTAGATTTACTGAGGGTGAGTGTGAGTCCAGTTGGCTTAAGAAATTCTTCGGTGGTAGTCAGTGTTTGTTGAAGGATTCCTTCCAAGGCACCATATGAGTGGCCACATGGGACCCATATGGTAATACCATCCGCGTATATGGCATCGTGCACGGAGGGGGTTTGTTCGAGCTTCTCCGACAAACTGTGCATCGCCACTTTAAAGATAAATGGCGAGAGCATTGAACCTCGTGGGGTGCCGATATTTCCGAGTTGTTCGGGTTCGCCACATTGCTCTCCGAAGCGTATGGTGGTGGTTCTGTTCGCCAGAAAAGCTTTAATGTAGTTGTAGATTTTCTCGCCTAAGTTTATGTACGATATTTCACTCAGTATGTGTTGATGTTTTGCGGTGTCAAAGGCCTTGGCGAGGTCCAGGGCTAATATAGCTTTGGGCGTGTGGAGGACCCCGTAACATATGTGTTCTCTTAACATCAGCATGGCGTCCTGTGTGACAGTGCCCTGCGGAAGCTAATAATTTTGTGTCGAAAGAGCCCATTGCTCTCAGTGTGGCCCATGATACGGTTGAGTACTGCATGCTCATCTACTTTTCCAACGCAAGATGTCAGTGATATGGGCCTTAAGTTATCAATGCTCAGTGGTTTTCCAGGTTTCGGGATGAGCGAAACGTTGGCCCTACGGCATCCTTGTGGCACGGTACCCGTTTCGCATGCATTTATCTTAGTAATGATTACAGTTGCTTTATCGTCTAAATTCCGCAGCAGGTTATTATGGATGCCATCTGGCCCTTGCGCCAATCTGCCATTGAATTGCTGTAGAGCGTACCGTATTTCAGCTTCACTGAATGGTTCGTCTAGCTTTTTTTGCGGTCGACCTTCGTATGAGGTATTTTTGTTTTCCCGGGCCACTGCTTTCCTTTCCAGTGGAAGATATTTTTGGCCTAGCGTTTTGAGGAGAGCTTGGGATACACCACTATCCTGGGCGTGCTTGTTGACCAATCGTTCAATTTGCAGCTGGGTGCCGCCTTTGCTGAGTTAGTCGCGGTCCGCCATAAGGTGTTTGAGCAGCCCCCATTTAATTCCCTCCGCATTTTGCCACTTGATTCGTCATCACATGTGTTGTTCTACTGCTGGGCGCAGAGCGTTTTCGCGTGAGATTTGATTCCGCGGCAAGGTCCGTGATTTTGTGCGTAAGTGTCTTTTGAGGCTTTTTTTTACGCACGCTCCATTAGGTCATGCTTTTTCTGCGGCAAACTGGGCAGGTGGGAGTCCATGGCCTGGATGAATTGATCAGTCTCGACTTCTTAGTGGCCTCAGTCACTGTCATTGTCAATTAATTTAAGAGGGCTTCATATGATAGTTCTGCACTGCCCTTCTGCTCCCTTATTTTACGGAAGTGGTCCCAGTCTGTGATTTTGAATTTTTTTGGAGCTTTCACCTCGTTCTCAACTGTAACTTCCAGGACGCAGTGTTCGCTACCTAGGTCCTCGCCGGGTTATCCCAGGAAGCTCTGACGTTCTTGGTGAAGGTTAAGTCAAGCATAAGTCCCACTGTACCGGATTACTTCTTGAAGGGAGGGCCAGGTTGATTATAAGCTGCAGGTCTACCACATTCATGTGGCAATATTGTGTGCGGCTTTTTTTACAGGTTAGCAATAGTTGTTGTAGAAAACAGATTTGAAGATGGAGCTCGGAGGCGAGGAAGAAGAAGCAGCCAGGGTCACGCTCTGCACATTTTTTTTGTTCTGTCAACAATAAACCGAAGACCGTATCGGTTATGCGGTCTCTCTGGTCCTTCTGAAACATGGTGCCGTGACCAGGATTGATCTGAAGACAGACGCAGAGACGTCAACCCCATTCGCAACAACGGGTTGAAGAACGAAGCAGTGGCGTCTGGCTCAAGGACTAACCGTCGAGAGAAGGACCACGACCGACGACTGTTGGCGACGCACATAAAAAGGCAAGAGCTCTTTCACACGTTTTAGGCATGAATAAGAGGTCCTATCGAAGAAGCGGAAGACGCTTCGAGCAAATGTGACGACGCTTACGAGCGAATCGATAAGAAGATAGAAGAAGACGCCGATCGAGCGCAACTTATGACGCTTCTAAACCAGATGAAGAGCGTGTCACAGACGCTAAGACAAGTTAACGAACAGATAGAACCGTTCATTGAAGAAGACAGCGCGGAGGCAGAATTTGAAAGAGTTTTGCATTATGAGATGAAGATCGTCGCTGCAACGACAAAATTGAGGAGCGATTACGCGAGTTAGAACAAGCGACGCAACTGACTACGAGAATAGTCACAGAACAGGCGAGTTCAGTGCAAGGTACTGACCAATCTCGGAGACGCAAGAGCTTGTTAAGTTGCCACGCCTTGAAATGATCAAGTTTGATGGGAAAAAAACAGCATGGCCAAGGTTTTGGCATCAGTTCGAGACATCGGTGCATAACAGAGTGAATATGGCCGAAGAATCAAAAATTTAATTATCCTTCTGGCGTCTCTGAGCGGGCAGGCTCGTCCCTCATAGAAGGCTTGCAGTTTTCTGATCAGAATTACGAGCATGCAGTCGCTCTTTTGAAAGAACCCTTCGGACGAGAAGATAATTTAAAAGAGAACTACATAAAAGAGCTTGCAAATTTGGAAGCAGTGAAGAGTCCTAAAGATGTAGATGGGTTGAAGAAACTCTTCCAAAAGTTGCAAGTGAACACACGAGCACTGCAGTCGTTAGGAGTGGAAATGGATAGTTACGCCACAGTGATAGCTCCTGTTGTAAAATCTGCGCTACCGGTGGATATGAGGATTGAGATGAAGAGAAGGAGTTAAAGAAAGGTGACAACAGACCAGCAACTACGGAATCGAACTCAGCGTCAAGAAACAGCACGAGCAGTTTGAAAGAAATTATGGAGTTTTTAAACATATATATACGCAGCAGAGAAGAAACTCGAGAGGAAAAATACGACGTGACCCAGTCACCGCACAGTATGAGGCGGACTAGAACATCTACGCTTCAAAGCACCTCGATGAAAAAATGCATCTTTTGTGAGATGACTGGACACTACACGGAAGATTGCAGAAGAAGCATTAGTATGCAACAAAAGAAAGAAGCCTTGCAACAGGAACGAAGGTGCTTCAGATGCACCAGACCTCACCACACGGCGAAGATATGCCGTGCTAACGTACGCTGCAAAACATGCAAGGGAAGGCACGCGACATCCATGTGTCGACCACGTACGCCTGCAGGAAAGTCAACACAGCAGCAAAGCGGGGATGTTGAGCAAGTGCTTAAAAGCGCGCAACCTGACCGGTAGACACCAGCAAGTCTGCAAACATGCACGCACAGCAGTCTGATGAACAGAAGTGCATACTACTGCAGACAGCCTTTTCGTGGACGGAGGAGAAGGCAGCGGGTGCTACGCACGGATTCTGCTGGACAACGGGAGTCAGAGGCATTCATCCTCAAAAGTTGTCAAGCAAACTAGCGTGCAAGGTAAAAGATCCGAAAGGATTACTGTAGGATCATTTGGAGGAGGAGAGATGGAACTAGACATGAAAGTCCGTCGAGGTCAGCGTGAGGAAGGATACCATCTCGGAGCCAGTCACGATTGAGGCACTGGAGATAGAAGTTATATCCTGTGACAGTGCTACCATCGCCACCATTGACAATACACGAAAGAGCCAAGATACGATGGGAATTCGTTTGGCTGATGACAACCAGAAGAAGGGACAAAGAAAGAAAAAATATGGAACTTCTTATTAATTGGAGCAGATTATTACTGGACTGTCGTCACTGGTCGCATTTGCGAGATTCATCCAAAGTAATGGCAATAGAAACAATATTGGGATGGACGGTCCAAGGTCCTGTAGGACTTCATTGTGTGCCGCTGAAATCATCGACGGTTATGGTACTCAAGGTCAGTGCCAAGTCGGACACGACTGCGGACCAACTGCAGAGATTCTGGGACTTTGGAAAACATGGGCATCAAGGAGAACCAGCAACAAAGATGAACGATGAACATGTGCTAGACTACGTCCGACAAACAATGGAGTTCAAGGCAGGAAGATACCAAGTGCGGCTACCATGGAAGGAAAACGTGACATTGGACGACAACACCACCATTGCAGAGAAGAGGCTTATGCAGGTGACCAAAAATTATGCAAGGATAAAGATGAACTCCTAGCCTATGACAAAGCTATTCGAGAGTACTTTGAGCAAGAAATAGCAGAAAAACGTCGAAGAAGATGCTGGATCCGATATACAGAACAAATTTGTATACTACATGCCGCATCAAGCAGTAATCAAGAGGACCGAACAACGACAAAAATACGGATCGTCTTTGACGCATCGTCAAGCCAGAATCCAGGTGAATCCTTAAATGACAACTTGGAAAAGGGGCCAAACCTAACCCCGACATCACAAGCTTGCTGATGAACTTTCGACATCACAAGATCGCTATGTCAGCCGACGTGGAAAAAGCATTCCTGCAGATCAAGATACATGAAAATGACCGAGACGCACTGCGATTCATATGGTGGGGAAAGAATACCCAGCGAAGATATGCCAACCCCGAAGATAAAAACGTGGAGGATGACGAGGGTTACTTTCGGAACTACACCAAGTAGCTTCCTTCTAGCGGCCACGATTCATCGACATTTGGATAAATTCGAAGAAAAATATCCTGCAGTTGTGGCGCAACTCCGGAAAGGAATCTACGTCGATGACGTTTTACTAGGAGCCGCCGAATACTCGACATCGACAAAGATATACAAAAAGCACGAGATATTTTTCGCTATGCGGGAATGAATTAAGAAAATGGATTTCAAATGACGCCGAGCTAAGAAACACTTTGATGAAGAAGGAGAGGATCTGGATCGAGGGATAAGAAAAGATGGACAAATCAAGATTTTGGGACTGAAATGGAATTTCGTAGACGGACGTGTTGAGCTTTCCGACACTACATGGCGAAATGACAAGGGACACGAGACAACTCTCAAAAAGACAGGTTTTGCAGGACACGGCAAAGCTATATGACCCTTTAGGTTTTTTGACACCATTTTCAGTCAGAGCAAAAATATTGCTGCAAAAAATTTGGATGGATAAACTGAAATGGGATGACCCGTTACCAAGCCAGCATAGATCAACTTGGAAGGACTGGTCGGAGGAGCTTCAGCACTTAGATGACTTCACCGTTAACAGATGCTATGACAACAGACAAGCTGAAGTGAAAGCATCGACTCTGCACGTGTTCTCCGATGCGAGTCCAATGGCATATGGAGCCGTAGCATACATTGTAACAGAATACTCCGATGGAAGCAATGAAGCAAATTTAATCATTGCAAAGGATAGAGTCGCTCCAATCAAAAAGATCACACTAGCAAGATTGGAGTTGTTGGCGGCCACAATATCAGTCAGATTGGCCAGTCATATAACCGAGAATTTCATCAGGAAACTGAGGAATGTGAAATTCTGGACTGACTCTCAAATTGTGTTATGCTGGATAAAGTCAAACAAGACGAAAGATCTGTTTGTTCGCAACCGCGCAGCAGAATTAAGAGCAAGTCCAATGAGAGTCAATGGGGTTATGTTAAAAGTGATGAAAATCCTGCGGATTTTATGACAAGGGGGATGAAGATGAAACGTTTGCTGGACAGTGAATTATGGTGGAAAGGCCCCACGTGGGTCAAGAATGAAAAACAAAGCCCTGATTATGACATCACGCATGAATCGGACAGTGATGACAACAAAGACGAAGAAAAGACAGTGGCATGCTTAACTACCACCACGAGTGAAGAAAAGATAATTGATGTGAGCAGATTTGGATCATACAAGAAAGCGTTACGAGTTACCGCGTGGGTGATGCGTTATATAGGAAACCGACGAAAAGAAAGGAAAACAGGTTCGCTGACAGGAGAAGAATTGGACAAGGCAGAGTTTGTGCTGATAAGCAGGAGCAGAAACGCTACAAAATGCAGTGACACGAATATATGACAACATGAATCTGTACGGCACGAACATCTTCGAAGATGATCAAGGTGTCCTGAGAGTAAAAGGGAGGCTTCAGTGGAGTGATTTGAGCTTTGATGAGAAGCATCCTATTATTTTACCAAGAGAAAGTCACTTTTCAGAACTCCTAGTTCTAAACGCGCATCAAGTAACAATGCACGGTGGCGTTGCGGCAACATTGACACATCTAAGAACGAAGTTTTGGATTCTGCGTGCCCGACAAATGGTGAAATATGTGATGAAGAAATGCATCACATGTAGGAGATTCAATTCTAGACCAATGGCACAAGAAATTCCACCTCTACCAGCTGACAGGATTACACAGACGAGGCCATTCGACACTGTTGGTATAGACTTTGCTGGACCGCTAAATGCTCGAGAGGAGAAAGGCGGAAAAGTTACAAAGTTTTACATTGTGATATTTACGTGTGCAGTAACAAGAGCCATACAACTGGAGTTGGTCAAGAGGATGTCATCAGAAGCGTTTATACAAGCATTCCGAAGATTCGTAGCTAGAAGAGGATTGTGTACAACTATTTACAGTGATAATGCAAGAGCATTCAAAAAAATCTGAGAAAGAGATGGACAAGATATTAAAGATGGAAGATGAAAGGGTTCAACAGTATACCAGTAACCTGAAAATAAAATGGAAGTTTATTGTAGAGTTAGCTCCATGGTGGGGAGGATTTTATGAAAGACTGATCAGAAGCTTTAAGACATCCATGGCAAAAACTATAGGTGCTCGACTTTTGGATGAAGAAGAACTACGGACTGTGGTTGTTGAAGCAGAAGGAGTACTTAACAACCGGCCTCTCACTTATGTGTATGACGATCCTAACGAGCCACAACCCATCACACCGGTGGACGTTATAGGAGGCAGGCAAGCAATGAACAAGCAGGAAGAAAACAGACTCGGAGAATACAGTTTGCTGAATTACTGGAGTGCAAGAAAACAGGCTATGATAACATGGTGGACCAGATGGAAAAAGGAGTACCTGAGGGAGCTTAAGTGTGACAGCAGAAAAACAGAGCGTCACGCAAATGTACAAGAAGGAGATGTACTTCTGCTTGGAGAAGCGCGAAAAAGAACTCGGTGGAAACTCTGCAAGATCGAAAAGATTTTTCCAGGCAAGGATGGACTAGTGAGAACATGCTTGCTTCGTACACCTGAAGGAAAATTAGTCAAGAGGCCGATTCAACTGTTGTATTCTCTCGAAGGTTGCTTCGGTTGAATCTGGCCGGCGGGAAGATGTAGAAAACAGATTTGAAGATGGAGCTCGGAGGCGAGGAAGAAGAAGCAGCCAGGTCACGCTCTGCACATTTTTTTTTTCCTGTTCTGTCAACAATAAACCGAAGACGTATCGGTATGCGGTCTCTCTGGTCCTTCTGAAACAGTTGTGTTAGCGGCGCTTTGCATTTGTGAAGTGAGTTACGTTTCTACTGCCAGATCTGAATCTCGTTACGGTCAGCGGCCTTTTGGCTTGGTAGCTTTTGAGCGTCGCGGCTCGTTACCTCCGCGAGATTGCGTGCTTTGACTGGTCAGACTTTAACTCTAGAAGTTATGCTCGGCACGCTTGCATAACCACTGGTTTGTCCACGCTTAGGTTCTGAGCACCAGCCGCCACAGGTGGGTTGGCTACCATCTTCTCCAGGCTCACAAACCTCTGGTCAACTTAGTCAGTGTAAGTTAAAGGTTTCCATAAACTGGCAAGCGTGTTCGCCAACGTCTGTCAATTTTGTCGTTCAGTTTAGTAATCGTGTACTCGGCGTTTGTCAGTGGGGCTTCTTTATCGCTCGAGACCATCTAGATCTCCTCTGTCATGGCCCTGTCGCTCTCTACGGCTTTGCATTTGTGTGTGTTGTGGATCGTTTGTTGTAAGCGTGTTGTCGGTGGTCCTGGTGAGCTTGATAGGTTAAATTCTGTTTGCTGCTCCCTGGACTGAGGGCTCCACCTTCCACCGTAAAAAATATTTGTAATAAAGTTTTGCATTCATTCTAGCCATTGAGGCCCGGAGCTCTTCAACCTCCTTCTTGAGGGCCCTGTTTTCTTGTTCTAGCGCTAGAATGCGAGGATCGGGAGCATGCTCGGCTGTGCCTTGCCTTTGAGCTGGCCACTTGTGCTTCGTGATGCACCTTCAACCCTGCTGGCCCAGGAGCCATTGTTCGGCTGCTGCTGCATGGGTGCTGGTCTCGTTCTCCATCGTGATCTGGAGCACTCCCGAGATGACAGGTGGTTGTCGAATCCCGACGGAGCCGAGGGGCGCCCTCCGGAATGAGAACGCTCTCTGGATCGAAAACGCCCTCTGGATCAAAAACGCCCTCTGGATCGGGAACGCCCCCTGGATCGGGATCTCCCCTGGATGGAGAACGGTGGTGCATGCTCGAGGCGTTATCCCGTCTCAGCACCTGGTTGTGGCAGGGTTCCTTCAACTTGACAGATGTTGGTGCGTCTTGACGTTGTTGTGCTTACCACTCTTGCTTTCTGCGTCTTCTTCTTTTTCTCCCTATGTATGCAACGTGGAAGCGTCTTTTGCATTCGTGATCTCCGGTGGGGTGATTGCCATGTCAAAGCTTGCATTTCGGCTCGCAGTGATGCACGCCGTCTTCTTGCAGCGTTTGACTGCAGTTGTGACATTTTTTGCTCGTTGCGTTTGTGTGCCAGCAAACATCGGCATGATGGCCGGCTCTTCCGCACGTTCTGCAAACATCGACTTGTCGCTTGTAGAGCGAGTAGGGAACCACAGTGGTTCCGCACATCACTGTGCTCGGAACGCGCTAACCGTCAAAGAGGATTGCGACAACTTTCGTCTTTTAAATGCGAAGCATCTCATAGCGATCTTTCGCGACTTTGAGCGTATCTATCTATCTATCTATCTATCTATCTATCTATCTATCTATCTATCTATATATCTATCTATCTATCTATCTAGCTAGCTAGCTAGCTAGCGAGTTAGATATGACTAAGAGTCGTAGGTGGCTAGCTAGGTAGCTAGCTAGCTAGCTAGCCACCTACGACTCTTAGCTCTCCTGGCCGTTTCGGGAATGGTATCGATACCGAACTTGGTATGACATAACATGACTGTATGAAAAACATATTTTACTACTCATAACATGAAAATCATGACATGTATGTCATGAATGTCATGAATTAAATTTTGTGGTCCTGCAGCTCTTGCGGTGGTTTTGTTCACATGGCATGTTGAAAAACTGGTATGGTATAGCAAGATTTCACGGAGAAAACAATCGGCAGACCCTAACATACAAATCATGACATTTGTCTCATATACCAACATGACAACCATGCCACGCTCATGATGCGCTCGCGGCCGTTTCGCTAGCGTCACATATACCGAATTTGGGGTTACAGCTCGTGAATAGATGACAAAGGTATGTGACTAGTGCAAACAAGATTACCATGAGATGCGTGTCATGTAACAACATGACTACATGCCACGCTCATGATGCGCTGGCGGCCATTTCGCTAGCTTCACTTATACTAAATGTGGTACTACGGGACGCCAATGAATGTCGAAATTATTATACTGGGGCAAATGTGAAAAAAAATTATATGCCTGTCATGTAACAACATGACCACATGCTACACTTATGATGCGCTCGCGGCTGTTTCGCTAGCTTCACATTTACCAAATTCGGTATTACGTGACGCGAACGACGACGCAGGTAATGACACAACCAAACATAATCACGACATGCGTGTCGTGTCACAACATGCCTATATGCCACGTTGATGATGCGCTTACGGCCATTTCGCTAGCTTAATGTGTGCTAAATTTGGTATTACGTGACGCCAATGGATGACGAAGCTATGGGACTGGTATATACATGATAATCATAAGATGCATCTCATATGAGAAAATGACTACATGCCACAGTTGAGGCGCCAATACATTTCGACGTGACGCGACGCGCGTGCTCACCGGCGTTCATTTCGTCGCGTCACGCCGGCGTTGCCACGCCAGCCACCGGTCCTGCCATATACTCGCAGGCGCGCGCCGCGCTGCGTTGCTTTGACGCATGCGCGTTTCAGCGCGTCCGGCGTCCCTCCGTCACGAAAAGAGGAAGACTCAGTGTTGTCCGGGTAAGGAATTGGCGCGAAACGCAGCATGTCGCATTTTGCGCCGGTGTCGGTCGGGCTGGGCCGACGGACGCTGGTCGCGCTGGTCGCGCGTGGCGTCAGACTACAGAGTGCTCGCGTTTTGCTAACGTGGCATCGCTGTGCCTACGTCAACGCTAATTATTATATTGGGCCCTTCACAATGCGCTCGCGGCCATTTTGCTAGCTCCGCATATACCAAATTCGGTGTTACGTGACGTCAATGGATGATATATGACGTGACATCAATATATGACTGGTGCAAACATGATAATCCTGACATGCGTGTCATGTAAGAACATGCCAACATACCACGCTGATAGTGTGCTCATGGCCGCTTCGCTAGTTTCTCATTTACTAATTTGGTATCACGTGACGTGAATAGAAGACGAAGGTAAATGTCACATCCAAACATGACAATCATAACACGGAAGTCATGTACGGCATCATTTACCTCCACCTCGTAACGTTGTGCTCATTTTAAAGTGACATATCAACATTTCTCATTCGTACTTCGCATATTATCAATTCCCCCTGTACGTGGGATCTGCCACTTTTAGTGGCGAAGCTCCTTATGGCGTGGCTTGTGCGTCCCTCGTAGTACGTAACCACCTGTGGCACATACCCTAAATAGCGGTCCTTACGATTTTGACCTCCAAGGTGGTTCTGGTGAGAGATTTCTTCTGTGCGTTGTTGAACAATAAAAGATAGTGCTCAACGCACATGGTAATGGCTGCTAAGGGGGAATGAGAGACAGGAGCATTTGGCCTTTAGGTAACGCGCACGCTGCAATCCCCATTAGCAGCTATTGGCATGTACATTGAGCACGATCTGACAAGAAAGGGTTGCTACGTTATACTCGCTGGGTGTAACCTCCTTGCTTTTAGAAAGATTTACCGAGCATTGGGCCGCATAGCCATGAATACAGTGAACTAGTATATACCATGAGCTCGAGGTGGTTAAAGGTGGGAAGTAAACCCGAAGCGCAAGCCGTAAGAAAGTGTGCATGTGCCACCTCCCGTTTAGTCCTTGAAATGTCCGCTGGATGGCGGTGCTTCTATATGGAGAATGTACGATGAAAAGAGGCGAGATGGTGGTACTTGGAGTGCTGAATAGGTGGGCGAACTGACACACAGACAGATGCATGGATGGACGCATGAACGGACGCAGGCGTGGATGCATGGACGAACGCAGGGACGGACGCACGCACGGATGCACGCACGGACGGGTGGATGGACGCATGGACGGTTACACAGACGTACGCAGGAATGGACGGAAGCAAGAACGAATGGACGGACGAATGCTTCGCCCCACTCCCCATCATTCACTCCGTGAATATGCTGCCATTTTTTTAATGCGTCTTGCCTCGATGGCAGTGAGATTTCGGTCGTGCACAATCATGTGTTTGAGCGTTGGATCATCAAGGGAGAGGTCAATGTTCTTGATGACGCTCTTGCATGTGATATCGGCCGCAGCCACGTATGCGGCAACTTCAAACGAGCCTTGGTTTGTGTGCAGTTTGTGCACGTTCACGCTTGATCTACGTCATTTTGGTGTGGCGTAGAAATAACAATGATGTTTTGCATGTTGTTAAGGCAGATCGTGTCCTCCTGTGCTTGTTTGTCGGTGATCTGGGCGGCCATGATGGTGGCTCTCGCCAGCAGAACAAGGTCGACTCTGGCTACGTCCAATCCTCCCTTTGGTCTCATGATTACCCTGATCCGGTCCTAGGGCAGGCGTGGTAGCCTGGAAGCGGATACCACACGGTGTAACGCCGATTGACTCATTTTGGAGCCCCTGGGGAGCTTCAGTTGGTTGTTGTGCTCGACCGTCCCAGTTGCCAGCTCCTCGTTCGGCGGAGTCGTCTGTGTTCGGCGTCCCATGGCGGTAATCATCATGGTTCATCGAAGATCTCCGCGCTTACTTTCATTCTCTTCACGGTTTTGGTGGGAGGCATTTTCCGAACCTGGTGTTCGGCTAGGACGTACGGAGGATGATCCAGCAGCTGCCACTTCTGGACGAGCCCTTGGCTACGTCTAACAGCCGTACTCCTCGCCAACCCTAGGCGTGGTTAGGGTTAGGGGGGACGCTTGCCGCGTCGCAACATTAAAGTCCAAAAAGTTGTCTAAAAGTTCACTCACCGCCAAAAATGGCGTCTCCACTGAAACCATAGAGCTTGCTTGTTCGAATAAGCACAAAGCAGAGTGATATCCGAGCAAAAAAAAATTGGCAGCATGTCCACGGAGTGAAAGATGGAGAGTGGAGCGAAGCATTCGTCCGTCCATTCGTTCTAGCTTCCATCCGTCCATGCGTTCGTCTGTGTGACCGTCCATGCGTCCATCCGCCCGTCCGTTCGTGAGTCTGTTCGTGCATCCGTCCCTGTGTTCTTCCATGTATCCGCCCCTGCGTCCGTTCATGCGTCCATCCATGCATCTGTCTGTGTGTCCGTTCGTCCATATTCAACACTCCAAGTACCACCATCTCGCATCTTTTCAACATGTATTCCCCATATAGAAGCACCGCCATCCAGTGGACATTACAAGAACTGAATGAGAGGTGGCACACGCACACTTTCTTACGGCTTGCACTTCGTTTCTACTTCCTACATTTAACCACCTCGAGTTCATTCATGGTATATACGAGTTCATTGTATTCATGGCACTGCGGCTCTACGCTCGCTAAACCTTTCTAAAACTAAGGAGGTTGCACCAAGCGAGTATAACGTAGCAACTCTTTCTTTTCAGATAGTGCTCAATGTACATGGCAATGGCTGCTAATGGGAATCGTAGCGTGCGCATTAAATAAAAGCCGAATGCACCTGTCTCTCATTCTCCATTATCAGCTATTGACATGTACATCGAGCACTATTTTTATTGTTCAACAACGCACTGCAGAAATCTCTCACTGGCACCACCTTGGAGGTCAAAATGTTATACTTGATACAGACTACAACAGCTATGAGGGACGAACGGGTGCCGCTATAAGGAGCTTTGCTCGATTTGCAAGTGCTAAGGACGTCCCTGGTCGTTCTACGTCAGGGGTGTCCGTCAGAAGGAGTTATGGTGCCAGTCGCGTCTTGGACACCTTCGAAGGCGCTGATCTTCGACGTTGTTGTCCTACGGGGACTAGTGCCGAGACCGTCGTTGATTGGATGGCCTTAATAGTCGGCCTCTCAGAGGTATACTGCGTGCAGCATCAGGGAGCTCGAAACTTTCAAGTCACTGTGAAGAGCATGGCCTGCATGTCTCTAATTGTCAATGCTAGCTGCCTCGTGATTGGTGGCGAGCGTGTTCAAGTCATTCCCGTTGGCCCACAAGTGACCAACATCGTCCTGCTTGTTCCTGCCATCGTTCGTCTCAAATGAAGTTCTCGTCCAAGCATTATCTCCATATGGCAAGGTGCCCACTGTCACCAGTGGTTTGATGAGCGGGCGACGCGGCGTACTCACTGGAACGCGGTATGTTCGAATGGAGATGAACGCCGCTAATCCTGTGCCGAACTACCTGCGCATCTCCGGTCACCGTGCTACGTTCGACTACCGTGGTCTCCAGCGTGTATGTCGAAGATGCGGCTCAGGGGACCATCTACGAGTCCTGTGCACAACACCGTATTATGGTTGCTGCGGTGTGCACGGTCACGTTAGTGAAGGATGTGACCGCCCGCGTCGAGGCTGCGGGGACGGCCACCCAACTGTGGTTTGCTCTGTCCGTCGCTCTTACTCAGACGCTGCCGCTGGTGCCTTTCCATCACTGATACCGGCAACGAAACCAACTACCAACTCGGGGGACGCAGAGGAGGTCACCGACGCTGTGCTGGCCTCACCCCTACAAGTTCCTTTAAACGAAGCACACAACGAAAGCGCGATTGTCGATGCGACGCTTGGCGCGTCGGCCTCCCCGCTGGTCCAGGAACCGTGCGCTTCGAAAGACACAACGCACTGTCCTGCAAACGATGTCGCCGTTTCTTCTCTGACGCCACTTGATGTTCAGTGCGGAAATTACCCCAGTTCTCAGGCTGCTGCTGTTGGAGTTGACCCTACGACCCCTGTTATTTCGGAAAACAGTGGCGAAAATACCACAGCCTCTTCTGTTGCGGCCGCTCCGACCATTTCGACATCGCGTCGTACACGTAAAAAATCGCCTAAACAAAGGGTGCCTACAGCGGCCTGCCGAGACGTGGCCAGTGCTGCCAGCATCAAGGATGTGGATCCAAGCTTGCCGGCGGCTCAGTGCCTACCTCGACAGGACACGTTTTCGGAAGACGGCTTCAGCCTGGGGCTTGACAGTAACATCGGACTGTCTAGCTTTGTTGACTTTGTCGTCGACATGGGAGCTCCACGTGAAACAAAGCGAGGGCACACTTCCAGCTCTCTCTCCGATGAACGCAGTGATGGCCGTGGTATATCGCAATGGTACCTAAAAAACCTCGACTCTCATCTGGAGGGTCGAACAGTGCGTTGTAATTTGGTTGAGGAAGTGTCCCGTGGACACTTTCCAGGATACCGTTTAGAACTTTGCGTCCAGTTAGTCTTTACTTTTAGGGGCGAAGCTCCTTAGGGCGTGGGCTGTGCGTCCCCTGTAGCCTGTATGTAGCCACCTCTAGTTTAGTTCTTGCAGTGTTCACTAGATGGCGGTACCGTCCCCTGTATGTAGCCACCTCTAGTTTAGTTCTTGCAGTGTTCACTAGATGGCGGTACCGTCTCCTGTATGTAGCCACCTCTCGTTTAGTTCTTGTAGTGTTTACTAGATGGTGGTACTTGTAGCTGATGATGAAAAGATGCAAGATGTTATAAACTAGAAAGCGGTACTTGTAGTTGATGAAAGACGCGAGATCTTATAAAATATGAATGATGTCACATATGGCGCGTGTCATTGGTTGAAGGCAATCGTTCGATTTAGTGCGGCGACGTACGCTAGGGGGAGCGTTGTAATAAAATCCGTTCACTGTTGGCGCGCGCTCGGAGTTGCCGGATGGATAAGGCTGCACAGCGCAGAGAGCGCAAGGTGGCAGCAGCGCGCGCTCGCAGACAGAATCCCGATGTGCGAGCGCGCGAGGCAAGGGACATCGCAAGCCATCCATCGTCTAAGAACAAATAAAAGTGGATTTGTGTATATACACACACCGTTTCTCACGTCTTTACATGATGATCGACTGGGCGAATTACACGGAAGATTCACAGTTTATCGATGAATCCCTCCGGAGCTTCGCCCATTCATCATCATTCACCCCGTGAATATGCCGTAATTTTTTTATTATGGCTACTACGCTGCATAATATTTCATTGAACGTTCAGGGTTTTCGCAGTCCGGCAAAGCAGGCTGAAGTTATTAGTGTCGCCCACGCTGCAAATTGTGATGTTCTGTGCCTCTAGGAAACAAATTTCTTCTCGCTATCCGACGTGCTTGCTTTTAAACGAAAGTTCAACCTAGATTGTTGTTTCTCTTTCGCTACATCTCGTTTTACGGGTGTAGGTACTATTATTTTCAATCGAGCTCCATTGTGGGATCATCATGCTTTTTACGATGCCGCGGGCAGGGTTTTGGCTGTAGACTGTAGCTACTTTTCTTTCAGATTACGGATACTGTGTGTGTATGGGCCAGCGCAAGCTGGACAGTCTTATGACTTTTTTAGAGACCTCGATGTGTTTTTTCTTGATGGTCGTGATGTCATTCTGATTGGCGACTTCAACTGCGTTCTAAATACGCAAACCGATGTACAAGGTCTTCGCAGGGGCCGGTCTGCTTGGAATTCATGCGAGCTGTGACGCCTTGTCCACCACTTTTCATTACTGGATGCGCACAATGTGGTGCACGGAAATACCTTTTTAAGACATGGTGACGCGGACGATCCTCAAGCAGGCTCGACCGGGCTTATATCCCACGAGCGTTAGAGGCGTTTCTCTCCGATTTATGCGTTCCGTCCTTCCCACCTTCTTCTGTGTACGTATCTGATCATCGGCCTATTGTCTTGAAGCTCGAAGGTCCATTTTCGTTTTCGAAAAAGCCATGGCGTCATGGTGTTCGCGTCCTGCAGGACGCACGCTCAAGATCAGATTTGTCACGCGCAATACGTGTGTCCCTCACGGCGTCTGGTCCTGAAGATTGGCATGCGCCTAAAACACAGTGGCGCCTGCACTGCGCAGTGGAGGGGCGTTCGCTTCGTCAACGCGTTTCTGAAGAGCTTGCTGACACTGCGATGAAGTTACGCATTGCTTTGCGCGCCGAAACGCCATATCCTCTAATGCGAGTGTGGCAGCGTGAACTGCGTGAACGCTTTCAGCGCTTGACTGCTGCTTCATCCCTGGTGGCAGCAGCATGGCGCTGTAGACACAACCGATGTGCACATCCCGAGGTGCTGCGCTACGCGAGAGATTCGTTTTTTTGGCAATCACAGCCATCTGTCTCTATGACAGCACAAATACCACCTGCACAGCGGCTTCCTACGCGTGATCGATCTGTTTTCTGGGCGCATTTTGAAGCAATGTCGTGTTCGGCGATGCGGACTAACTGTGATGAAACACCGCCAATGTTTCGAAGTTTGCCCCGTATTCCTCAAGAAGCTGCGGATTGTCTGCACATCCGTCCTTCGGCTCAAGAGGCAAAAGCGGCACTGAAATCAATGAAACGTGGAACGGCCCCAGGGCCAGACGGTTTTCCTGTTGAGTTTTACTTGACATTTTGGGATGAGATTGGTGCTACCTTTACCGCGGTTATCCGGCGATGCTACGAGGACGGTGTCTTTCCATCAAGTTTTCGAGATGGACGCATTGTGCTTATTCCAACGGGTGATGCTTTCTCTGTTAATCCTGAAGATTGGAGACCTATCAGGCTCCTCAACGTTGACTATAAGATATTCGCGGTGGTAGCCGTTCAACGTTTGGGGGGTCTGTTGAACACCCTGGTAGGTCATCACCAGACTTCATCAGTGCTTGGACGAGAAATACGCAGCTTGTCATTTACCACACGGGATATCATAGCCTATACTCTGTCGCGATCTGCACGTGGTATCCTTGTGTCTTTGGACCAGGAGAAGCGTTTGACAGACTAGAGCACGCGTATATCCTTAATGTGCTCACAGCCTTCGGCTTTTCTCATTCGTTAGTGGAATCGAATAAAAACACATACACTGGCCTGAAAAGTGCACTAGTTCTGGATGGCTGGGAAAGTGCCGCCTTTTTCCATAACACGTGGGGTTCGTCAGGGATGCCCATTGTTTCCTGTGCTATTTATCCTCAGCCTTGACCATACTTGCGTGCTCTTTACGTGGATTCACGTGTCCGCGGTCTTGCGCTTCCTGGTAGCGGTGTCGTGAAAGTCACAGCTTTCGCTGATGATATATCCTTGTACTTCTCAGATGAAGATAGCCTTTCACGCAGCCTGAGTGTATTTTGTCAATATGGCGACATTTCAGATGCAGCGTTGAACATCTCCTAATCCCGGTATTTCTTCATTGGCTCTCCAAGCTGAAGGCTTAGCGCTGGTTTTCCTATTCAGCCGGCCGCGTTCCTTCGCATTTTAGGTATTTTATACAAACACTACGGCATTTGCGAATCCGTTTGGTCAAACGCTCTCGAAGAAGTAAGACTGAAAATTCAGGATGCACGGGATTTTGACTTCCCGCTTCTTGAGCGGAAATACCTTGTGCAGACTGTCTTTTGCGGTCGCATTTGGTACCTTTCTCACGTCGTGCAACCATCTTTACGTATCGTGTTATCACTGCAGTCTGCTTTGTGTTCCTTTTTTTTTGGTCAGGCGGCACTGAGTCGGTCTCTCGCGCGGCACTGAGACAGCAGCGTTCTCAGGGACGCTTTGCTTTCTCTTCAGTGTCCATACGCTGTGGGCTGCTGGCACTGCGCTTCCTTTTGCGCCTAGTGCAGGGGGAGGAATCTCCCGCACGAACGCTTGCATATTGCCGCGTTCCATTTCCCAAGTTTTTGTTATCGTCCCAAAACACCACACGATTCTCAGCGCAAACCGCGCCTGCAGTTTTCGAGAAGGTTCCGGACTGTAGTAGATCACTTCGATAACATCACGCCCACTGTGCGAACGGTACAGATTGTTCTGGAACCTACGCCACCACCAGCGTTAACGCTAGAACATTCGACGGCAAGAGTATAAATGCCGACGCGCTTCGCCGCTTGTCAGTTGTTGATGGAAGGCCGACGCTCTGTTCACCGCTATTAGTCCGACGGCCGACGCTCCGTTCG